>CAJNOP010000288.1:192161-236634 GCA_905250075.1 Rotaria sp. Silwood1
TATATATATAATATTTTAGGTTATGATACGTCGAGATTTTGTTAAAACAACTGAATCAAAACCACCTATGCCAACAGCTGCTAATATACGTTCATTTATTCCTGCAAAATCAGCTAAACCCGGTGGTCTTCCAACAAATAATGTTATTCAAGTAGCAACTATAACAGAAAATAATACTGTCATGAATTCTAATATAAATTCAAATCGTATGTATCCATTACAATCACAACTACAGCCACAACGACAACAGCCACTATTACAGCAGCAACAACAACAACCGCAACAGCAACAACAACAACAACAACAACAACAACAATCAATACCTTTATCTCAAAAAAGTCTTTTATCCTTTACAACAACTAATCCAACAATAAAAGAATCAGTAAAAATTGAAAACAATCAACAACAATTAAATGTTATAACTAATGGTGAAATAATTTCATCGTCTATAATAAAAACGCAACAATCACAAGTGCCGATAAATAATGGTCCTGCTTTTCGATCAAGTAGTTTATCAGCTGCTAATGTTGAATTACGAAGAAAAAAAGAAGAAATTAGTAATAAAATAAAAAAGAGAGCCGTTAGTGCATCGGCTGTATCAAATGACGGGTAAGACTAATATAATAGTTAATCTTTATACTACTAGAAGAATTTTATGAAACGGAAAGATATTTTAGTTTTTATGTAAAATCGGAAACGGACATAAGAAGAAAAGGAAAGGTTGTTTATTATATAGATTGAAAGAAAAGCGTGAATACCAATGATCTATTTTATGAGAAGATTAGATTGAATATGATAACACTGTTTATAGAAGAAAGAAATGTTTCGTAAAAATTGTATTTGCTAACAAATTGTACTAAACTAATACCAAGTAAATTCAATTCAATAAGTGAGTTAATTTTTTCAATATTATAGTATGACTAATTTTGAAGATTATGTTAGTAAAGTATTTTATAGTTAATTCTATATCCCTAATAGCAGTTTCAGAAGAATCACTGATAAGATAATCCTATAATTAGAGTATTAGTTTCGTTCATATGTTAATGGTATGAATAGAACAAGCAAACATGTTATATTGTATGTAAGGTAGTTAGATTAGTTCAATTACTATTAACAAAAACGAGAGAATAGAATGATTTGAGAAATCATGCTTTTCTCTTCTATAGTATTAGTTTAGAATAGGTGACAGTAGTGTTTTTTTTTCTTTATTTGATTTAATTATCATGATAAAAAAAATGAAGAAAATATATTTAAAATATATATTTTTAATAGAAGGTGCATTTTACATTTAATCTTTTCAAATAAAACATTTCTTTCCTTACTACGTAATCATATATATTAATGAAGGTCTTTTATTGACAATAAAAAAGTAGACATGTGAAATTTTTAGCATATATACTAACACAGAAATATAGATCAGTGAAGTCAGTCCTACCTCGTTTGATTTTAGTTGACAAGAAGTTGTGATCTATGACAATGCGTCTCATACTCAAAATCAACGAACTAGTTATTATGTAATCTTTTAATGTAGCTATGTATATTATGAATTTCATCTAAGCATTCAAAACCTATGAATATGTTACGTAGTTATAGGTTGACAAAGTGTTAAATTCCTTTCTTTGTTAAGTTATAGAGCTCATAGTAAGAGATGCTATCATATATCATAACTATTTTTCAGCTCAAACTATCAAAATCAGGCTGACTACTTGATCTATATTTCTAACATAGTACATATAGTAAATATTTAGCATTAAGTTCGGCTGAAATCATAGGAAAATAGTTTTCTACGAGTAGTGTAAAATGTTTATCAAGATGAATAGTACTAGATCAAAATAGTATTCATTTGACGATTTTGTTGAGATTAAAAAAACTTTGAATAGTTCTCTATCACCGTGAACAAAATAAGGCCGATTGATTAAAGCAAACTGAAGCTCTTGAACTTTTTCACATCATTTAGTTATTTATGGGTTACAGCGTATTTTGTTCGACTTCTAATGTAATAAAATTTACAAAAAAAAAAAAAAAAAAAACACGTTCGATGTATGTCATTCCTCTTTTTACCTCACAATGGTTGCTGCACAACTCGTTTAATGATTTCGCATCTCTTGCTCTACCAAGCCATTCGAAAATTTGTGAAACACATTTAATTTACTAATAAATATTTTCGTCGATAATATACATCCCATAACACATCTCTAAGAAGTATTCTGCCTGCAATTAGAAAAGATTTCTAAGACAAATACTATTTTTTAAAACGTATTAGTTTTATACGTCATCACTTTTCAATACAAGACAATGAAACAAAATAATATGTTTTTTTAGTAACCAATAGTTCATAAAGTTCTCTACAACCCATATAGAATTCGTTGTAGATCACGTGATTGGATTTCTTTATTGAATGATGTTTTTGCTAATGTGCACGTTTTGTGGACATTCATAAATAGAATGTTAATCCGTGTTATGACGTTTAGAATAACTGTCATATAAATCTGAAAGTCAGCTGATTGTTCTTGATTTGTATGTAGTTCATGTTTTATATCTAATATTCAATTCCATATATTGTGAATCAGTTGATTTTTAATAAAACAGGAACAAATTGTCCTGTTTTATGATAATTAAAAACAAATACAATATGTCATAAAAGAAAAAATATACAATTTAAGGATTTTCAAAAATAAGGTTAATGAGAGTAGTTGTAGTCATATTAAATATTTTCTAATTGGATGCAGCGAAGAAATTTTAAACACTTATGTCAGTTATAATCTGTTTTAGTTTTGTTTTTTTATGAATGTGATTCATAAATAAATTGATCAATTCGAAAATACATTAAGGAATATTAACACAGTTTCTATAATTTCTTACTATCCTGCTTTATATTTTTCTTTTGAATACAAATAATTATTTAGAAGAATTTTTTTTTATTATTTTATCAATACAAAATCATGCAATTAAAAACGAACAGGATATCCGGTATATTGAAACAATTCACTCATGCATCCATTTCATAGAAGAAGCAATAAAACTTTTTTGTTTCATAGATACGCATGTTTTCATACCTTTGTATTATTTTGAAATTTGAAAATAAGCAAAACTAAATCAATCGTATAATTAAATAAAATCTCTTTTCGAAATCTTTCTATCAAAATATTAATTCGCTAAACTATTATTTTACTTGTTTGTAATAATAACAATTCACTTAATTTAATATTGAAGTTAAGTCGATCTTTTAAATCCATCCTGTTTTTTACCTCGCTACTGTCAACATTTAAAAAGTACTTCACTATGTCAAAAAAAAAAGAAATCAATGATATTTGCACAACAACATCGCCACAAAACAAGAGACATTCTGTAGGCTATATACATCAATATATATATAATTTACTTTTTGAATACATACATTATATTTTGTTTGTATGTCGATTGATTGGAGTGATTTAAGAAGGAAATGTGTGAAAAGTCTTTCACATTAAAGCTCAATTCCATTTATCCATTAAAATGAAAGAAAAAGAAAGAGAGAAAAATTCGACTTTTGTCACCATCGTGGCATACTATTGATCAACACCATTGGACAATGGAAAGAAAGAAAAAAGTAGTATAAGAACTTCATAAGTATGTATGAGCAATGAAGCAAAGGAATTCTTTTCTTTTTCTCTCTGTCTCTCTTTCTCTGTCTGTTTTATTTCATTTCTACCATTCGATATAGACAAAACACAATCAACACAAATAATGGCCTGTTTCGATCGTCTCTTGTTTTTTGCTCTCACTGTTTTTTCTACTGCTCTGAAATTGAAACCATTCTTTGACTCTTTCTTTTTTTCTCTATTTTCTAATGGTAACGAAGAGAAGAAGAGAACATAGAATGGAATTCACTACTTGACAAAAGAGAAAAAAAAAAGGAGTAACCGGGGAGAGTTTGAAGTTGGCCTGATTGTTGTGTACGTACGTGTCAGTTGACGATAAATGAACCTAGACGTGTCTTTCGTACGTTCATACATTGTGCCAGTTCCATCATCAGGCCATCATCAACATTTATCTTCATCAAGTTCAAATGCTAATTATCAAAAATTATTACAGCGTCGTCAAGATTTATGTAGTTCAGCTAAAAAACGACCAGACATAACAACAACATTTGATCAAACAATAACATTTATTGAACAATTAAAACGTAATCAACATAAATCAGTAGTAGATATAAATCATTTATCAACACAGATACCTCAAGAGAATAGTAACGATAAAAAAACTTTAACACCACAAGATTTAAGTTATCAACTTAATGTAAAACTTGAATATCTCATACGAACACGTGTTATTGAACGACATCGTGTTATTACTCGAACAACTATTTTACCAAGAACACCAAATAAGTCAAGAATAACACCAGTAATAACACCAAGAGACAGTTACAATAGGACAACACTATCAGATATCAGTCAATCAAGTCAAAAACATGTTGTTTCGGCATCGACTACAACAACAAATACGACAATATTACAGGATGATCTTGTTGATAAAGATTCATATGAAGAAAACGATGAGATTTTTGAGGAGTTGGTTGAAGAAGAAAATATTAATTTTTTACAACAACAACCGTAAGAATTGTGAAGTTCTTTTACGATATATTGAATAGAAATATGATTATTCTGTGTTCAAAGAATTCTATAAATTCAAAAAACTAATTCTCTATTCTTTCTAGGACACTGGATAAAGATCCATTTGAAATGGAAGATGAAGAATATGAAGCTGAACTTGAAGAAGAATCACTTCGTAGTTCAGAAAGTGAACGTATGTCTCTCAATTATCAATAAATATGATAATATTAACTTTTCATTTCATTTTTAATAGTTGATGCAGATAATTCATTTCCACTCGATCCAGCTCTACTTCTCTCCGATAAAAGTAATCATTAATTAGTTTTAAAACAAAACAAATATTTGTTCTTCTTTCTTATACAGCTCGTCGAGTTGGTAATACAGAAGTTAAATCTGGTCTCATACCAAGTTTATTTAGTAATGTTCCACCAACTATTCGATTTTGTACAGAAAATCAACGAAGTATAAATTTGATTTGATTTTCTTTTTTTTTTAAATCTCTTTATTTAATCGTATTAAATATAGTTGAACCACTTCCATTACCATTAAGAAAAATGATGAAATGGAAAATGAGTACAATAACACCAAATGTTGTTAAAAATACTGTAACACGTTCTGGTTTTCGTTTAATTAGCAGTAAGTTTTATTCAAACAAAAATTAATTTTAATAATCTTTTTTTTCTCATTTCTTTTAGGTGATGGTACGTTTTTCTTTTTTTCTTATTAAATTTTATCATAAATGAATTATTGATTTTTCACAGAGGGTAATGATTGGCTGGGTACATGGTCACGTCATATGAAACCAATATGTTTTAAAGCAATTCGTGAATATCAAAAGGTAGGCAGCCAAAAGAAAAAAAAACAAAATACAAGTTTTATTTATAAATGCAAATTTAGTCTGGCAATGGTTTCGTATTATTAGAAAAAGCTCTTAACAAAATTCCTTTGAGATTAAAATGTGAAACAACATGTAGCTGCTGTTGTCAATCATAGAAAGATTGTTTTATTGTTTCTATTTCTGGACACATTCTCCTTCACCATCTTTTTTACTTAACCTTCTAATAATGCAATAAGAAAGTACTTCACACATATCAATAACGAGTTGTTATTGATGTACAGTCTGAAATTGGATATCAATCAGATCTGTTGTGGTCTATGAAGCAAGAGAAGTGAGAAATGTTTTTAAGGCTTCTATAACGTTTCCATGGTTAAATTTGTCAAGGTCAATGGTGGTTTCAAATTTTTACCTCTATATTTTAACATCCCTTTTAGATCATGTTTCACAAAATGATATTTTACTGTTATATTTGTTCATATTCTTTTAAGGTCAATCATTTTCCGGGTTCATTTCAAATTGGCCGAAAAGATCGTTTATGGAGAAATTTATCACATATGCAAGCTGTACATTCAAGACGTGAATTTGATTTTGTGCCACAAACATTTGTCTTACCTGCTGATCTCTTATTATTTAAACGTGTATTTGAAGAAATAACAGATACTAAAGAATCAAAATGGATTATTAAACCAGTATGTATTTTAAAATTAAAATGTATATTTTTTCCATTAGTAAAGAAAAATAAATAAATGTTTATTTTTCAGCCAGCTAGTGCTCGAGGGCAAGGTATTCGAGTGAGTGTTCTTTTCTTTTTTTTATTATTTGAAATAGCAAAAGAAAAACATTTTATTTATATAGGTCATTAGTAAAATGGAACATGTGCCTAAAAAACGTCCAGTCATTGTACAAAAGTATATTTTCATATGAAAAATATAAATTATAATTCTGGTTATTTTTTCTTTTATCAAATAGATATATTGCTAATCCATATTTAATTAATGGACATAAATTCGATTTAAGACTTTATGTTTATGTTACATCACATGATCCATTACGAATTTATCTTTTTGATGATGGTTAGAGTTTGCTTTTTTCTTTTTTAAAGTCTTTTTATAAAAATAATTTTGGTATTTTTTAATAGGTTTAGCTCGATTTGCTTCGAGAAAGTATGTATTATAAATTTAAAAAAAAACAAGTTTTAATAATTTTTATCTAAAAATAGATATTCTGCAGCAGTTAAATCATTAAGTGATCGTTTTATGCACTTAACAAATTATTCAATTAACCGTTATAATAGTGAATATAGAACAAATAATGATTCAGCTGCATGCACTGGACATAAATGGTAAATCAGATAAATATTTAAAAAAAAAAAGATTTCTTTTCTATGAATTTTATATATATATATATACATAGGAGTTTAAAAGCTTTGTGGACATATTTGAAAAAACGTGATGTTGATGTAGCAGAAATTATGGAAAAAATTAAAGATTTAATTATTAAAACAATTATTAGGTTTGTATGATTTAATTATAGAACAAACATAATGTCAATTGATTAAGTCAAAACAGCATGTCTGTTATCGTTCTTGTATTCTCAATCTTTTTATTAAATCAGTTTATTCTATGTAGAGATCAATACATTGATTATGATTGCATTATAAAAGGCTCTTTTTACGATGGACTAAATCTATTTTATCATTTTGTTTTATATCAAAGTATAAGAGATACTGGAAACATTTGATATTTCTACAATGAATCGATTTTATTAAGAAATTTATCTGTGTGAAGTTTAAACTTAAATTTAAGAAGACTGATAGATATAAATCCTTTTAGATTTTCTCTAATTTCAATAGAGATTGCCTAATGATATACGATTAATGTTGAAAGCGATTGATCATTAAATACGATTTTCGCGTTCGCATTTCTTCTTGTTTAAAAATGAAATTCAAATTTCATAGAAATTGATCACAAAAAAAAGACTTTTCTAAACTATAATTAACAGTTCGTTAAGTAGATAACCAGAAAAAAAACCACAAAACTATGCTTGAGTGTTGATCAGACATAGGATCAGTTCATGTTAAATTTTCAATAACCCTGGACTGAGCCTAGCTCAAGTATTCATCATTCTTTGATCATAATAAAGAATGTCATTGTTTCCGGTAGAATACAATCTAAAAGAGTGTTGAAGTAGACAACTAAATAATTTACCATTTTCTTTATAGACCATATATTAGTAACGTCTCGTTATAATCTAACCTACTTTCTCATTACATTATTAAATGACTGAATAAAAAGATGATGAAGAAATGTGTTCCAAAATAGATCGAATAGATCATTATTTCTGTAATTAGCAAAAGCAACTACAATGTGTTTAACATTTGAGTCTCAAAAGAATTGTGATACAAGATTTTTTTTTAATTTTTCTTTTAATATTAAATTCCAGTGCTGATGCATACATTAATGTATTAACAAAAGCAAATGTTCGACGAAAATTTAGTGTTCATGAACTTTTCGGTTTTGATGTTATACTTGATGAACAATGTAAACCATATATTGTTGAAGTAAATATTTCTCCAAGGTAAAATAAATAATTTTTTTTTTTTATTTAAAATAAAATCAATAAAAAAAAAAATTTAATTTCTTATTAGTTTGCATTCAAATTCACCATTAGATATAAGTGTAAAAGGTGCGATGATAAGTGATTTACTTAATTTAAGTGGTTATATGATACCTGATCGAAGAGATACTTTATATGAAGGTTCAGCACGACGGTAACTTAATGATTTTATTTAACTTACAGATAAAATTAATTCTTTTTTTTTTTTTTTTTTTTTGTTTTTCAATTATAGAAAACCAAAATTACCAAAAAGTCTTATATTCGATCGTCGAGTTCTTCCACAAGGATTATCAACAGATGAAAAACTTAAACATCAATATTTTGCTCAACGTTATCATGATGAAGTAAAAAACAAAAAAAACAAACGATAGAAATTGAATTTTTCTTCAACAAAAATGTTTTTTTTTCTTCTAGCAAGCCCGAAGAAATATTCTTGATGTTTTAACACCCGATGATTTAAGAATTCTAATTGAAACAGAAGATGAATTTGCACGACGTGGTTCATTTGAACGTATTTTTCCAACAAATCAAACACGAAAATATTTAAAATATTTTGAAACACCTCGTTATTATAATCTTCTCTTAAATGAATGGATTATAAAATATAATCGAATGGAAGAACGAGGTATAGATTAAAAAAAAACATAAAAAAAATAAACATTTTTTCATTATTAGGTATCACATATTTAAACACATTTTGTAAAAAAGGAATTCATTTACAACATCCAGCTATTGATCCAAATCAAATGGTAAAAAAAAAAAAATAATTTCAATTTGAGATATTTTCATATTCATTTTGTATTTAGTGGACGCAATATCAAAAACTTCAAGGGCATTTATCTCATCGGGATAATGACAATACAAATACAAATGGTTCTTAGTAAATAACTCTTACCCAATGGTGCTTTTGTTTTTTTTCTTTCTCTCTTTGCCTTAGTCTATTATATTTTTGTTTCATTTTCTTTTTTTGTGAACCTTAAACGGTGACTTTTTATTTTATCTCATTTTATTTTTATCTTTGTTCATCGTAAATAACTACGTGCCTTATTGTATATATATATATATACTATCGATCACTTATATTTTTCCTTGTAGGCTGAATTTTTTTTCTACATATATATATATATATATATTATTTTTTCTGTTCAATAAAATTTTCCTCATTTTTGTGTCTTGTTGCTAAGAATACTCAATGAGATCTGAAAATTATTATTTCGATGAAAAATATTTTCATTGTTTTGAGAACTATCGTTTTAATATTTACATAATACATTGCGCTACTGAATTGAAATGACAAAAAAAAACAAATTCATTCAATTCAATGTAGTTTGGAAAGTAGAATAGACAATAGAGAAGTGAAATAAGTGATGTGCAGTAAAATAGTCAAAATATAAATTCTTTCAAAATGAAAAAAAAATGTACGCAGTTGATTTGTTATCAATGATATTACTTTAAATTGATGGAAGTTTGTATTATTTGACTGCATAGGAGATACAATTGGACATAGTACAGTCATGAAAAAAGGCGCAAGATTCATTCTGGAACTATCTTGAAATCTCGTAAAGTTACATGAAGTCTCGTATCTGAAATTTCTCAAATTTTTGAAGTGTGTTGTTCGTCTCTCAGTGTCAGGATTACAAAAATTTTTCTCAGTCAGGGTACAGAATACGAAAAAAAACAAAAAAACTTGCTTTGCGCATCTCTAATATAACACTAGTTAGAAAATGTAAGACTGCTTCTGCAATAGTTTTGAGACCAGTAAAACTATTGTTGTGCTTTTTTAAAAATACCAACCGTCATTGTTTGAGTAATTTTCAATCATTTATAGCTATCAAATCGGATTTTCATCCTTAGATAGAAGAATGTTGGGCACCTCTATCTGTATAAAGTTTATTAAGTTCGAAGAAGTTGTTGAAGGATATTCGTTTATGAACGGTTTTTCATTGTAATCTATGATCAAATTACACTAAAATATTGCTCAAATTTTTCATCCTCATCTTAGACTCATGCTTCAAGAGAAATGTGCTGAAATCTGAAAATTTCATGCGTGACACAGTTCTCTTTGACCTGCATTTTGGTGAATCTTGAGCATAGATTGCTACGATAAGTTGTAGAAACGTGAAACAAAGAAAATGTTCAACTGCAAATATCCTTGAACAATTTCTTTGAACTTGATGAATATTACACAGATAAAAGTCTCCTATATTGTTCTATCTAATGACAAAAACATGATTTTGATAGCTATAAGCAATTGTATTTTTATTCAGAAACTATAGTGTGTGACAATCTAAAAGAATTCAACAATAGTTCAGTTTTCTCTGAAATGAAGATTGTTGCTTTAGAAGTGAAATTAGTTTTTCTACTTTAGATTATAGAAATACACATAAGTACTTTCCAATCGTTGAGAAAATTTTTGTAGTAAAAATATATCAAGACGAGAAAATCACAACAGATGTCACTAGAAATTGATCTTTCGATTAATTGTTAATGGACTAGTTCGAAAGTCCATGAAATACTAATCTCTGATTTCAGTGAATAATAAATAATTATAGTTTTTGATTAAATTTCCATTAATGATGTAATATTTGAAGTATTACTTCACAATAATTCTTAGTTTTTGTTTATAATGATTCTTTACAAGGAGCAAAAGTCTTATTTGAAATGATTATAAGTGCTTTTCTTTTTCTGACAATTTTACTATATTTTAGATTAAAATATGGAATTCGATCATCGACAATTATTATCACTTTTAGAAGATTTAATGAAACCAATATCAACAGTAAAAAGTAATCTAAATGTGTTTTTTTTTCTCTTATTTACGTTAAAATGATAAATTTCTCTTGTATTTTCAATTTAAAAGAAAAAAAAATAATATATCTAAAATTTCAAAGTTCAATGAATAAAAATATCTTTATTTTAGTTTCCAATGAAGATAACGAACAACAACAAATCTTAACTATCAATCTAATATTTTCTAATGCAATTGATCATTTTTTTGAAATAAGTAAACCAATTGGTTTAATAATATCATTAAATCAAGATGATCAACTTTATTATCGTTATTTACAAATTCATATAAATTTAATTGAAAAACTTCTTTTATATGAACAAAAAAATATTTCATCACATTTACCATTATTTAGTATACAAGATGAAACAATTCTATCTCGTTCATTATCATTTATTATTTTTCTTGGTCTTGTATTTCATTTTGATGATGGAATATTTATTTCAATAGAAAATTATTTAAAATATTCAAATACATCAATACATTTATTAAAATTAAAAACTTCTTTAACACATCATAATCGAATGTATAATCTTAATCAAATATTAAATTTTCTTATGAAATCAATTATAAATTTAAATAAAAATTCATTTTTTATACAATATTTATATAAAAATTATTTATTAGAATTAATATTAAGTCATTTACAATTACTTTATTCACCAAATTTAAAATATACAATTGAAAATTTTTCATCACAAAATCTTTATGAAAATTTAAATTATTTAAAAGAAAATTTTTCAAAAATATTTATTCAACAAATTCTTTTATTAAATCGTTTATTATCAACAACAATTAATAGTCCATTATGGCTTAAAAATCATTGTGGAAATATTTTAACATCAATATTAATTAATACAAATAATCATGGTATACAACAAATACTTGATATTATATTTGAATCAACATTACCTAATGATCGTTTATATATATCAATATCAAAAATACTTTCAACATGTCCAAAACAATTAAAACCAGATGAATATATTCAATGTATTAAATTTCAATTAATTGAACTAATACATAATAAACGTTTTATGCCTGTTATATGTATATCAATAAATGATTTATATAAAAAATATTCAAAATTAATTCAAGATGAAATATTTTCAATATTATTTCAACCATTAATATTATGTCAAAATACTTTATCAAATGAAATTTGTACAAATGAACAATTTGAATTATTTATTAATGATTTATATAATTTAATAAATATTATATCAAATGAACAAATTAAAATTTATTTATATGAAAATTATCTTAATGAATTAATTAATATTTATATATCATTAGAAAAATCTTTATCATCATTAAAAAATCAATTTTTAAATATATTAAATATATTATTTTCATCAATGAATATTGATATATGTATTAAATATTTTAAAAAAATTTTATTCGATTTTAAATATCTTTCATTAAAATATCTTCCGGATATATCAATAAAATATAATTTAATTATTGATAAAAATGATGATATTAATATTGAAATATTTTGTCAATCAATTATTAAAATTTTATTTTCCATTGAAAATAATGATTGTTTAATTATTAAAATTTTTCTTGATTTATTACAACTATTAATAACAAATAAACAATTAAATCAAGCAGATATTTGGACTGAAAATGATAAACAAATAAGTATAAAACAATATAAAATTATGCAAATTTTGAAATATATTATGGAATATTTAACGGAACATATTGATATATTTATTAAAAATGTTGATGATACTATAAAAGTTATACAGGTATGAATAGATTTGTTTTTTTTTAAAGGACGGGGGCGCATAACAAGCCACATCGGTTCATAGGACTTTTCTCTATCAATCCCATTGAAACATATATCAATTGAAAAAGTATGTTGAGATTAGCATTTTAATACTATTTTTATAGGATTTCGATCGAATTTTCTAAGCAAGAAGCTATTAACAAAATGGTTTATTTTTGGTCATTAATTCAATAATCGACTCTATCATAGTCGACTCATTTTTGGAGTAAATTGATTACAAAAAAATAGTTGTGAAATTGAGTATTTGATAGCTTTTTTTATACGGCTTCAATTCTATACATGAATCAATAATTGATTGTTTGATTTAGTGGAGAGAAGAGCTGATATGTTGGTAGGCACTGTTGAAATAGGCCTTCTATTGACCATCAATTTTTATCTTTCAACAAATATTTTGTCATAAAAATGAAAGGTACCAAAATTCTAGTATTAATCATTGGATAGCCATTTTCAAAAGCTACCAAACTGTATATTTTCTAAAGTCTAAAAAAATATGTCCACTAGGAAAATTTCAAGGCACATTGTGCTCGGGGTACGGTTTTTGCCTAATTTTGACTAGAAATGAGCCTGTTTATTAACAAAAATTCTAGCCCAAGCCAAAACTAATATCAGATCCGAACTTAGCATCGGAAACTGAGTCGCTTAATATATATTTCAAATATCTTCGAGAAATTTCATTTTTCTTCATTTTCTTGTTGGGTATCCTGAGGGGGAGTAGGGACGAATTTTTCGAGAAAAACGAAAATTCTCGAAGATATTTGAAATATATATACAGCGACTCAGTTTTTTATGCTGAGTTCGGATCTGACATTAGTTTTGGATGAGACTAGGATTTTTGTTGACAAAAAAGGATCATTATTAGTCAAAAATAGGTAAAAACATGAAAAAACCGTGCCCCGAGCATAATGTGCCTTGAAATTTTCCTAGTGGCTATACTTTTTAGACTTTAGAAAATATACAGTTTGGTAGCTTTTGAAAAGGGCTATCCAATGATCAATACTAGAATTTTGGTACCTTTCATTTTTATGACAAAATATTTGTTGAAAGATAAAAGTTGATGGTAAATGGAGGGCCTATTGTAACAGTGCCTACCAGTATATCAGTTCTCCTCTCCACTAAATCAAACAATCAATTGTTGATTCATATATAGAATTGACGTCCTATAAAAAAGCCATCAAATGCTTAATTTTACAATCAATTTTTATAATGAATTTATTCGAAAATTGAGTCGATTACGATAGAGTCGATTATTGAATTAATGACCAAAAATCGGTTACTTTGTTAATGACTTTTTGCTTTGGAAATTCGATCAAAACTTAATGAAAGTAGTGTCAAAATGTTAATTTCAACATGTTCTTTCAATTAATATATGATTCAATGGGATTGACCAAGAAAAGTCCGATGGGCCGATTTCGCTTCTTATGCGCCCCCGTCCTTCGATAAAAATCAATTTGAATATAACGAATATCTCAAAGAGAAAATATTTTCAACTGATCAATCTCCTTTGAACATCGAGTCTGTATATTTAGTAGACTCCAGTAATCTGTCGTCAAAATGTTAAATTGAAACATCGTTATTCAATTTGTTGTTATAAACTAAGCAAGAAGCTAAAATTTCAATAAATAGATGTGTAATTCAATGGTGCTTATCTTGTACACAGAGTCAGAATTTAAAAGCGATTGATCAGTTCAAAGCGTTTCTTTGTCAAGAAGAATAGCCCTGTCACTCACAAAAGAACAACTTCATATTGGACTCACAGACATATTTCATTGAGACTAGCAACAATCGAACAGAATTTGCCCCCCATCGGCCTTCGATACCAAGTCATGACTGATTCACTGAATTTTTGACGCACTTTTTCGGTAAACCGAATAGGATTTTGATCCTATATTTTTGCCTATGAATATATTTAATGATTCTTAGAAAATCCTCTAATTATCAGACACAAAGAATATTCCTTTGTCGAGCTTTTGAATTTCTAATTGAACTCGATTCTATCTAAAGGCAAAGTTTTAGATCGAAATTCTGTCATTTGATTTTTCTTTTTTTTTGAGAATTAATTCACGAATCAATCGAGAATTCAGTAAACAGATCATAACTCCGTGTCAAAGATAAGTTTTGAAAGTACAATTAATAATATCGGCAAGTCTTTTTGTCATGAACATCAGCATCAGAAACCTTGAAAAAGTCATAGAGCCATGTAGCATAAACTTCTCTATTCATTAATGCTAAGTAATTAACTTCTAACATCGGTTTTGATGATCAAAGACTCGGCATAGATTAATAAACATAAATAAAAAATAAGAAATTACAGTTGAATGGATGAGTAGTCATGAATCTTTGATACTTAGCGCACACGAGGTTGAACTGATTTGTAAAACAAAGTCAACAGTTTTGTATAAATTAACATTCTCTTTCTTTTTAATACATAAACAAAACTTTTTATGATTATAAACTAAAAGAAAAACATACCAAAATTAAGTTCATTTCATTCTGATACACTCTTTAAAATTTTTCAAGTGAGACATTTTTAGTATTGTTATTGTAGCGATTTTTTCTGTAATTTACATAATCATATATATCATCTCTCATTCATCAGATAATCTAAAACAGATGGAATCAACCTTACACATACTGATGATTAGATATCAATTGCATCGATCTATATCTGATGATTACAAAAGAGAAAAGTGTTGAAGTTGTTTTTCATCAGTTATACTTTGACTCTGATAGATCAACAAGAAAATTATGTATAAATATAAAATAAATAGTTTTCTGCTGAAAGACAAATAAAATTATTCATTCGTGCAAATTAATAGATTTTAAGAACATATTATAAAAAGGCAAGAAACATGACAGTAATCATTTTGAATGATAATGGAGTAAATAGCCTTGACTTTTATCATAACATCTGCTTGTCATGAAAACAAACTAGACATTTATTACATTTGAAAACAATTTATAATATCAGCTGAATGTAATTATGGAACTATCAAGGATATGAAAAAACATTGAAACAAATATAACTATATATGTATATAGCTAATTGATGTTACATATTGAAAAATTTCTCTATCATGTTTCATTCTGAGTACTTTTTCTCAGATTCATAATAGTAATGATTATTGTAAACTCTCATGAAAAAGACATTTTCATATTCAAAGATTATTCAATTAATAAGAATCAGTCGTATGGAAGAAAAAAACATAAAAGTATTTAGACAACTAATTCTGATATTTTTATATCCGATAATTAGATTAATATATGAAAATAACACATACAAAATTTTAGAAACTATGATAAATGCTAAAAGTTATTATCACCTAATTTATTATAGATTATACTTGAAAAAATAACGAAAACATGTCAAGAAAAAGTCAAAGAAAATCTTGTTACAAAAATGAATTTGGACGTTGATAATGATGATGATGATGATGATTTATCTTCCGATAATGAAGTATTACAAATTATTTTTACAATTGCATCATTATTAATAACACATTATGATCAAGTAAATTTTCTTCTATTATCTTTGTTTAATTTTTAATTTTTTTTTTTAAGTTATCATTTGAAAATAAACAAATTCTTGCATCATTTTATTCATCATTAATATGGATTGAACAAAATCATTCAAATAATGAATTATGTCAATTAGCACATGAATTATCAATTGCATTTATAACATATGGTGCTATTAAAGAAGAATCTACTAAAACAAAATCATCATTATTAATTGAAGAACTTAATAATGAACGTGATTTACGTGAAGAAACATTTCAAAATGCTTTAACTTGTTTATATGATTCAAGTATACCAATACGTGCACATGGTTTAATATTATTTCGACGTTTAATTGAACAAAATGATAAAGAAACATTAGATAAAATTCAAAATGATAATATTAAATTATTTCAACGTTTTCAAGAACATTTATATGCTGATGATTCATATGAATATTTAGCAGCTATTAATGTATTTAGTGTATTAACTAATCAATTTACAGATAAAATTTTACCATTACTTTGTAATGAATATATAAATAAAAATCGAAAATTAGAAGATAAATTAAAAGTTGGAGAAATTTTAGTTAAAATATGTCGATCACTTGGTAAGATAATTATATATTATTTAGAAAAAATAATCATATTCATTTTCAAGAAAAAATATCTCTTTGAAGGATTTACATATATTTTGATGTGAGAAAATGAAATGAGATGTATACGTTTAGTTTTTTTTTTTCTTTTCAAAGTATTATTTTCTAGATAATAGAGTGTCACTAGATATCTCTTTTTTATTACTTTCAGGCATTTTTTTCTTATTAATTGATTACATAAAAGAAAGAATGATAATGATATAGAAACTAAAAATCTAGTCTATATTTAACCGTAGATAGATATAGATTAAAGAGAACTATTTGTATGCGTTTACTTTGACCTTTTTTTTTTGTTTTTTTATGTAAATTGACAAAGGCTTTCTTTTTTTTTTTACTTCATAAATGCACAAAACAAATTATATTCAATCATGAAATGTCCTTGAAATTATCTATTTTCATATATTTGAATCTATGTCTTCGTTAAAATCAATTGTAGAATAAATACATTCAAATCACATAAAATTTTCAAGATATGTTGTAACTATAGTAAAGAGATAATGTTAAAATTTCTAGACTCATATCATGACGTTTTCAAGAGATATTCAACCAACAACAATTAAAAAAAAATAGCTCATTTGACAACACGAAATCCTCTGTGGATTTAATTTGTTTTTTTTTTCTAAAATAACATGCTAGATTGCAATGTCTGATGGAGATCTTTCTTTTTCAAATGCTTACGTTTCGTGCTGAGACCAAAAAAAAGAGATGACAAGGTCAATATTTTACAAAATTGTCACAAAAATATTCATCTATTTAAATAAATACTTCGACTCTATCAGATACTGTAGCTTTACACCCACTATAAAAATAAAAAGGATAATTACTGACAATTAAGCTTCTTAGAGATTTTCAAACAGAACATGACGCAAATCCCCAAAAACTATATACTTATCTCAATTTCGATTTTTTTTTTTTTTTTATCCGAGAAAAATTAATTTTCTTTGAAGGGACAAGTAAGTTTAACTAGTACAATTCTTATCTTTCTGACATGTTTTTCTATTTGTGTATTATTTTCAAGGTGATATGTCAATAAAATATTCTTCATTATTGATAAATACATTTCTGAATGCATCAAAACAAACAGATGATGATATGTATCGAGCAAGTGCATTATCAAATCTCGGTCAATTATGTACTGTTTTAAAATATTCACTTTCAAAAGATCTTTCTGAAGTAAATAATTGTTTGTTTTTTAATAAAAAATAAATATTTTTATCAAATGTTGTTTTTTTTTTGTTCATTAGATTTTAATTGCTTTGAAAAGTTATTTATCAATATCAGAATCTTCCAATGTTCGTCGTGCATCAATTCTTGTCTGTGAACTTCTATGTCAATCACTTGAACAATCAACATGGTTAACTATATTTGGAAATGAATTACTCTCATTTTATCAATTAATAAATTATCTTTATAAAAATGATAAAGATGATATTGTTTGTTTACATGCACAAATAGCACTTGAAGCATTAAATAAAATTTGTCAAGATTATTTACAACCATCTATTATTTTAGAAAAAAAAATTCGTATTTTATCATAAAATATTTGTTTATTTTGTTCTTTTTCTTGTTGTTGTTATTATTATTGTTACATAATAAAATTTAAAAAGCTGTTGAAGTACAATAACCAAATGTATGTAAACGTCTTTGTCTTGCATAAGAACTTTCCAAACCTAGTAATTGTTTTAATGTTAAACGAAATTGTGGTGATGCTATTCCATAAAGAACAAAATTTAATGCATGATTTGAATATGACATTAATAATGTTATTGAATTATATAAACGATATCGATATTCTTGATTTAGTTCTTGAAATATTTGACCAATAACAATAGGTGTTAATAATATAACAAAAACTAAATTTAATGTTAATAACATATATGATACTTGTTTAGCACGTCGTGTTCCTTTACGTGTTTTTCCTTTAACTGCTATACGTACTGTTGTATGACGTAATGAAAAAAATAGACGATAAGCTATGATACCAGCACATATTGTCATTATAATAAATGGAATGAGTACATAAGATAAAAGATCAATTATATTGTAAGGTTTTTCAAAAAATTTAAAATAAGTTCTTGATGTATTATGTGTACATATAATAATATCTTGATATGTTGATATATTATGAATCGATGAATGAATTATGGTACGTTTTGAACCCATAAATAATAAAATATGACTATTTATTAATGAGATAATTATACACATGATAAGAAATATTCGATCAGTTGATTTCGGTCGACATATACGTTTATTTAATTGCATAACTGTACATGCAATGGCACGATCAATTGAAACAATGGTTAATATCCATGATGATAATTGTGTTGTAACATATGTTAAAAATGTATGAAATTTGCATAGAAATAAATTTTGTACTCTTATATCAAATGAAAAATAATCACGTAATATAATATTTCCTAGACCTAAATAAAGTACAATTAAATCCACAATTGATAAATAAGCTAAATAACGAAATGTTGAATGTTTTCGTAATTGTTTTTGGTTAAAAACAATAAACGATAATGAATTTCCAATGCTACCAACAAATAAACAAATAAGAGCAAATGGTTTTGTTATACGTGAATCATAAATATCATTTGGTGTAGCAATTGTTTGTATTATTGATGCTGTCGATGATACACTTGTTGTTACATTTGTTATTGCACTTGAATGAATAGGATTTTCATGTTCAAAAGTTTGTCTAATGATCGTAGAAGTTGAATGAGGCCACATTAGTGGTATTTGTATGATAAAAAAGGTATTTGTTTCTATAGGGAATAATAAATAACATTAGACAAGCATTGCTATAAACAAATTTAACTTTGATCTTATTATAAATTAATATTCTTATTGTTTGCTTCTAAAATACAAAGCAAATTTACAATATGAAAGAAGAAAAATAAGAAAATCTAACGAGTTCATTATCGATAGAATGTCTTATAATTTAATAGACACTACTCAATTGATTAGTGCTATTATACCTATATAATTCAAACATGTTTATATATACATGTATATCTGTATCATTTTATGGACTTATGATGTTTGTGTAGATGTAAAGGTTTACACTATGGATGTAAGAAAAAAAAAAAAAAAAGAGCGAATGTCTCTTTTTTCTTCTTAACTATCATTGCTACACACTTTTCTCCGTGCCATCCATGATTTCCGCTTCGCAACTCGTTTTCATTTCTTCTCTCTTTCTCAGTCTCTTTGTCTCTCTTTCTCTCTCTCTCTCTCTCTCTCTCTCATTCTCGTGCTCTTTCTATTTTTGCTTTTCTCAACAAAATATTACTGGTATTATTCAGTGATGACAGACAGGTTCGAGATGTATATACAAGTCTATATATTCATCTGGTTCCAATATTTATTGTCGTTCTAGTCATTGACCTTTTCTTTTTTGGTCGACTTTCTTTTCCTTCTATGTGTTTGATTGATGTAGCCGTTTTCTTCTTTTATTGAACAATGCACGTTCGTTCGCATTCTTTACTCAAAATAATCATCATTACATTTTATATAAATACAATAGAAAAGCCGTCAGTTTTCTATTGACACTTGTATGCTTGATGTCATCATTCTCATTTTTTTCTATTTGTTTTTTGGATTTTACAATAATGTGAACATTTTCAAAATGAAATTAAGACACATCTTGTAGTGTTGTTGTTATTGCATGTCGCTAATGTCTAGAACTCAAAATCTAATCTAGATAAGAGTAGTATTTTACTGAAGGGCATTAGGATTATTATTTATCTATAGAAAACAAAAGTAGAATATTTATTTCGTAAAAAAATAACAACATCAACCGAAAAGTGATGGTTGATTATATATATATATCAAATGACACCTATCATCGACTGTGCTATCAAACTTTGTACGAGGAAACATGTCTAATTATAAACTTGATAAGCAACAAGAAAAAAAAAATTTGTTTAGCCCTTATTACATTATAGCAAAATAAATTGATAACAAGAAAACAACTTATTTAATATGATGATTTATTTTTAAGAATAATAGAATGCAAATTGAACAAGAGCACTTGATCTTACTATTTTATATGAACATGATGGATTTTGATCACAAAATAAACTTGTGTGAATAATATTCGATCTCCATCATATGCACGAAAGTAATTTATTCATTGAAAAAAAAAAAAAAACGAGACTAAAAAGAAAACATTCAGATCAATATACTTACACAAATAGGCAATAGCAGATGGGCACAAAGAGAGAACCTAAATATGTTGTTCCTTGCTCGTTCTTTTTTTTTCTCTCTCTCTCTCTCTCTTGAAACTAAGATGTTATGTTGCGTCTAGGTTTATTAGCAGAAAATCTATAGGGTTATTACATTGCAGAAAAAAAGTGTCAGTGATGAATGAGTTAGTCGATTAAAAAGAAGTTCCTGATTTGTAATATATTTTCTTCTAGCTTTGAGATTAGTCTTGTTTATATCAATTAATTATCATTTAGTAGCGATAATAGTTCGCTAATCAAATAGGATAAAAGATTGGAGAAAAATAAAAAAGGAATTTCCAAAAAATATTTAGCTGAGCTATCATTTTTCAACATTTATCATATTAGAGTCGATAAATAATAGTTTCTTATACTATGAATTATGATCGTATGGTATAGATGTCAGATGTTGTTGATGAACATTTTGCGTATATGTTGTGTTTTATTGTTATAGCAGTAAAGAAAAAATTTGATTTGTTAACAATAAAAATCAATCATTAATGAGTTAGAACGAAGAAGAAAAAGAAGAATATATAAAAAAAAAAAAAGGAAACAATAAATAAAGAATGAATATACTCAATAGAATGCTATTATATTGTTTGTGGGTATATTAGTTCGTAATAATAATAATGAATAAAATTTAATTAATAATGTTATTGGAATCAAATCATATAAATATACTTTTATCATTTGTACGTTCGATATCAAAATCGAATGATCCTGATCAATTATTATCCTATAATAAAGTAATAAAAAAAAAAAAAAGAAGAGATTACTTGTTAATAATCTTATAATCTGTTGGATGTTGTTTTTTATTGATTTTAGCGTGCATCTCTTTTACTTAATTCATTATTAACACAAGTGCGTGATCATATACAATCAGATCATAAACTTACAATTGATCAACGTTTAGAAAATATTATTATTTCATTAGCTTATTTAGCTGTTGAACTTACAGAAGGATGCCAAGTAAAAAAAAAATTCTTATTTCATATTAAACAAGAAAATTAGAAAATTTATTATTTATTTTAAAGATTCGAACAGAAATTGTACAAATTTTAATTGATTTCTATGAAAAAATACCTACGGCTATATATTATGAAATAGCTTCATTTAATTATAAACATAGTAAATAAAAAATTTAAATATAAGATTAATAAGATGTTTTATAATTTGTTTTTTTTTGTTTTCGTTTATATAATAGCTTTACCACCAGCTGAAGTGTTCGGTTTTTGTATTCATACAGCTTTAACTGAATTAGCATCAACTTCAGAAGATTTACAAATGAGAGATAAAGTAAAAAAATATAAATTTTTATTTTTATTTTTTGATGAAATATGATTAACTAGTTTTGTTTTTTATTCTTAGATAATGTCTCTTGTTGCTAATATTATTCGACGAATAGTTGAAAGTTTACGTAAAGCAGCATATGAACAATCAAAAGGTAAATTTATTTTCGAAAAAAAAAAAGAAAATTACTCATTTTTATATTATTATTATAGAGAGGTATCGATCAATTTATCGTTTTGAAATACCATTTTTGTTTGGAACTCTTCGATCAATTGGACGGTAAGTTTCATTTAAAAAAGTATTTATATATAATCTGTTGAAAATTATTTTTTAAATACTTATTGAATCAATAGAATAAATTATATACCGTAATCGATTGAGAAGAATAGATAAAACTCTCATTTATTTTCTTTCGAGACTTTTCATATTCCAATGAGATTTAAAAAATAATATTTCTTCATAATGAATGATCTATTTCCTATGAAACATCCGACATTGTTTATTCTTCCTGCGTTATATAGAATTCCTAATTTTTATTATACATTGCAAACTATTTAATCTATTCGTAAATAAATACTATATATATAAAAAAAACAAAGAATTTCTTTTTTTTTTTGTCTAAATTATAGAATATCAATAACAGATCAAAGTTTAATGTCACAATTATTTCCAATGAATTTTGTTTCTTCTACGCAATCAATTTATATTGAACAACTTGAATCAGTAAATACATCAAATATAAAAACTCCTACAATAGCATTTCGTCCAATAATTCCAAAAGTTTTAACAAAAAATGTTTTATCATCAACAAATGATAATATACAAAATTTATTACATTCCAATACAAATTTAATATTAACATCTAATGATCAACAAGATAATTCGACTGGTTATAATCATCTTATATCAACATATCGTTCACTTTCGTAAGTTTCATTTTTTTTTTTTATTTTTAATAAAATAATTGTTATCTATTAATTTATTCAACATTTTACAAATTCTTTATCATAAAATCCCAAGAGAAAAATGTCTTATAAAATCAATTTTCTTTTCAATCATATTCTCTTAAGAATAAAAATGCTTTTATAAAATAATATCATTACTATTCGATTATGTTTTTGATTTTATGATTACAGTTTTTATTTTTATTTTTTTCTTTGGTTATGATATTTAAAATCGATTGAGTCATATAATAGATATGATAATTGAAAAACTTTTTATTTAATCTCATAGTATGGTGAAAACAAGTGAATAAATCAGGGAGTTTGCTGCTTTGAAAAAACAACCCTGCCATTGTTGCTAATTGTAATGTTCACTGCTATCAGGTAAATGTGGGCTTTGTCGTAATGAACGCTCATATGTATTGATATTGATATAATTTAATTCTTTTAAATAACTAAAAATTCGTATTCATCTTTTTCGATTTCATATAATCATCAAAAGAAATAGATATTTTTTTTTTGTTTTTCTTCTGGAAACACAATTTGTCCATCTGCTAATAACATTTGTTTTATTTATAGTATTGAAATGTCAATAAGAACTCAACACAAACGGATATGAAATTATATCCGAATCGATTAGCAAATATGTCGTGTACATTTGATTTAATTATTATATATTGTGAAGAATGTCTAAATTTATTTCAAAAATGAAAATTGATTGATATGAATACTAATCGAAAAACTTTTAGTAATAGAAAAAATAGACTAAAAAGAAATCAATGATGAGTAATTCATTGTATGTTTATAGTAAAATTATGTAAAATAAAAGTGAATGCATATTAGTTTTCTAGACATTCTTATTTTTAAGAAACAACAAATGAGTTTATAGTACTATTCTTATTGAAGCTAATATTAATGGAAAAAATAACGCTTTATATTAGAGCTTAATCAGTCATTTCAAGCAAGCTTTATTGTCTAATACTGAACTTTTGAATGCTTTTTTTTTTTTACATGGAATGTTTCGTTTAACTGTGTGACCTGATGATGATGTAGATTACATTTAAGCCTTCGAGTATAAGATTGTTCTTAGAAAAAATTTCATCTTAATCCTATTCAGACTCACTACCGGATTATAAATTCATTATACATTCAGTAGTTTTAATCCTAGATTTTCATTTAGCTGTATTCATGGTTCGTAGAATAATAAAAAAAATAGGTCAAAATAGACTATGTTTTCATTTGAACACAAAAAATAAGAATAAAACAGCTTTATATGTATAAACATAAATGTACTGGAGAGAGGAAGCGCGAACAATTTTACTTGAAGATTCTTTAAAGAACATACTAAAGAAAATAGAAACTAGAGATCATGATGTCATTGTATGACAGCAAAATAATAGAGAAAAAAAGATGCATATGAATTGAAGATGGTCGACTTGTGATCTTTATGATTTTATATATCAAAATATACATTCAACAATATTCATAAAATGCGATTATCACATTCGAAAGATGATAGAATTGTGGCTGATGGGAAAATTTTGACTAAAGTTGACTAACTTCTAGAAGTGATTGTCATTGGAATTCTGCTAAGGACAAATAATAATTATCAGTAAATGTAGCTAATTTTAATCACATAAATATCTATGCATTTTATTCGATTGAATAATCAATAGGTTATATTTCATCAAGCTATTCCGGAGGACGTAAATTTGTGTGGGTCGTACTCCAACAGTTAAAATGTTTTTATTTTTCCTTGGTTCAAATTTTCCATTAGAATTTGTTTTAAAATGACAAAAAATTGTAGAAATCACTTCTAATTCATATTGTACGTATATCTCAGAAGTCTGCGCTTCTTTGTCGTGATTTTCAGTTTACTAATAGCGTTCATGCCTTTTGTTTTGTATGACGATAAATTTATAGATTGATTTTTCTAGTCGCCATGTAAAACTTCCTATATTGATCTGAATAATGCTTTTTATTTTAAAGCTCACTGTTCTGAATATGGATGTTATACTTTTTAATAGACTGAATAATTTCTTTTTTTTTCTATTATTTTCTAGTTCGGTAGAAAGCAATGATCTTCCGATGTTTGATGATGATATTCCAGCAAATTCTTTATTTTTTTCTGTCAGTGGTTCAACTTATCGTCGTCAAATAAATTCTTCAACTTACATGAATTCTAATCGATTTCATGTTTGTCTTACTGTACCTATATTAGAAAATTTACATGAAGTAAAATATAATAATTTTCTTTAAATTTTAATAAAACAACATTAAAAATTTTATAGACATTAAAATTAATTGATAATCGTGTTGTTAAATATTTGGATAAAGTAGCTCTTGTTGAATATGATTCCATAAATCGAACAAATATGTCTACATCAAGTGTACGTATTTTATTTCAAAAAAAAGGATATTGTTTTTTTTTTAAATTTCTTTTTTGAATATTTAGTCAAAACTTCCAACACGTCATTTTCCTTATACGTATATTGGTGATATACTTATTTTATGTATTATAAAATTATTTCGTGATAACCTTGAATTACTTGAAAGATTTAATGGTAAGTTTAATCATAGCTTTGCGTTTATGTAAGTTTGTGTTTCGCTCATTTAATAACAGAGAATGATAAATTTATTTAGGGCGAAGAAAAAGACATAATTTCGGTAGGTTCTCTTGAATGCAGTTGCTATAACACTAAAATTTTGATATCAACCTTCTAATCAATCACAATATAAGATTATTTATTCAAAATTTAATTTTTGGTTTTTTTTCTTTCTAGAACAATTAGCATCAATAACAAAATTAACTTATTTATTTGTACAACAATTAATAGCATTAAAATTACTTGATTTAGAGAATGATGAATATGAAAAAAATTCACACCGTTATCGAACACGTGTTGATGCAAATGCAGCAGCACTTGAATTACTTTGTTTATCATGTGATGATGAAATAGGTAAAAAAAAAGAAAAAAAGTTTGAAATTATTCTTAAAGAATTCGATACACTCAATCTATTTCTTTTGCATATAATCTAAAGTATTTTATATATGTATGTCCTACTAATGATTATTCTTAGGTCTTCCGAGACAAGATAAAAAATTGTTCAGTATGTATATTGGCAAAGTATTGTTTTATAGTTATTCTTCTTTATTCTGGTGCTTTATTCTCTTAAGCAAACAATATATTTTCTTGTTAATTCTTTTTTGTGTATATCAGATACATCAGGTGATGGCTAGTGTACAAATATTTCTATGTATGTATCACGAGTTTCTGATTCACAGGGAGCAAGAAAATAATAATAAGATAGTCAATCTTAAAATATGATTGAAATTTAAGTGAATATATTTATCAAATTATGGATCTCACAAGAAATATTTGTAGAAGTTAAATGATATAGAACTACTTTTTTGTGTTGTTTAGTAATAAAATAGAAAAATATATTTAAATAAAAGTATTACTAAAATTATAGTGAAATTTTATAATATCACATTTTTCATTTAATGAAGATTTTGAAATGATTGAAAAACTTAAGGCTTCGGAGATCTTTAGAAATCGAAACAAGTAGAAGATCATGAATGTTTTCATGACATAGACGTGAACAACGCTAAAGAAAATCTTTATACCATAAATGAATGCTTAGCATTTTATTATAAAGCAAATATTCATATTCTATTATTAACTGTATACACGTGTGAACTGAATTTTATTGATCACTTCTCAATACTTAATCGTTCATTTTCATTGGTTTCTTTCTATCGTGTTTTATATATAATGAGTGATGCTTCAATAATGCGATACATTAATAATAAAGTTTTAGCTACCTTATGTAACTGATGGAAATTTAAAAAAAAAAGGATTTATTCGATAGAGAATATTATTATCTAGAAAATTTGCCGAACTCAATGATTTTCAGAAGAGTATTCAACATATGCATAGATGTGAATTTCAAAATCCTAACTTATTTTTTATCACACAGTTCAAGCTTTTTCTTTATTATCAGCAGGGTCACATATCCAAAATTTTGGAGATGCATCCACGTCTAGCGCGGGTGATGTGACATTTACTGCGAGAGATGTGAATATGGATGCGGGGGATGTGCATCTCGAAAGGAGATGATATGTCTCCTGTGGAAAATGACCGCGTCTCCTGAAGGAGATTCCGTGTCTCCCGCGGGAGATGCGGCATCTCCTGCGAGAGATGTGGGCGCATCTCCAAAATTTTGGATATGTGACACTACTCCCTCTCCATCAAATCGGATTTAATTTACACAAGTTTCTAAAGTTTCAATCATGATTAACATATTTGAATTTTGAATAAAATGAGGAAAACAAAAGATCATTTGCTATATCTCTTTTCCCAAAAACTTTCGAATAGAAGCTTAAAAGTTAGTTTTGAAGATCTTGTTTTTCAGTGTACTCTCATTCAAGCAATTTTGTTTGAGTCTTTAGGTTCGTCATTTTTGAGAGAGGATTGTTTTAGCTTAATGATACAGCTGCTGCTAATTTTTGTCTGCCATTACTCTTCTAATAATACATTGAAGATAACTAATTTCTGAAAATTGTAAACATCAGGTTTTTATAGAAGACTAAATTTTCTATCGAATAGACATGAACTAATCCGATTGAATACCAACCGATTTGAATTTGAAATTGACAACACATCAAACTAATTTCATATCAGTACGACTGATTACTAATCTCATTGAACATCAATTTCAATGATTGTAGGAAATTTTCGCCGGAATCTTCACAATAAAGAGGACTTGTCACAATTTCGGTTTACTATCTCAATAATACTTGTCCGATCGGATACTACTATTTCAACTGGGACTAATGCATTTCTATTATCAAATGAATCTTTATTTTTTTAAATTTCCAACAGTTATATCAAATATACATAAATAAATTATGAAAATGTCATATTATTCATTCACCACTCTTTATACTCCACTTTCTTTAAATTTCTTATTTAGAAGCGGAAAAATTATGTACAAAATGTGCGGAAAAATTCAGTCAAGAATCATTAAGTATCAAATTATTAGCGGCACAAATACCATTATTAGTAACATCGTTAGAGGTAAAAAAAAACAAATAACAAAAAGCAATTTTTTTCTTTTTTCATCTTAATAATATTAATTGTAGGTGTTAAGTCGATTAGCAGAAAAACATAAATCATTAGCAATATATACAATTCGTGCATTATGTGATTTTTTAACTGAACCATCTCCCGTACTTTATAAATTATATCGACATACAAGTTTAAAAATTGATGGACAAGAACGTGGATTTTTCTTTAATGAACAAGTTAAATCTTCAAAAGAATATCGAGCATTTCAAATATTTGAAAAATTACGTGATGCTGCAATTGAAGGACTTTGCAAGTTCGTTTCGTTCTTTTTTTTTGTAATTGAAAACCAAAAAAAACAAATTTTTGTGTTCTTTTTGTTTTAATTTAAAAAAATTATAGATCATTATTTATTCGTTTGGATTCCGATCCAAAATGTGTTGAAGCATTACTTGTACAACTTTCAGCAAGACTTGCTTCCGGTCATGTTAATGATAAGTAAGCATTTACCAAAAATATAGAATTACTTAGCTGTAGTATTGTTGTTTTAACAGAATAAAAAAAAAAAAAATTATTATTATTTTGAAATTTTCGTACGCTTTTTTGTTTTGTTTAACAAACATTGTTTATATAACGACAGGGACGTTTTCCGTTCACATTGGGTATTTAATATTGTATTGCTCGATGCAGCTGTTCCCAAACGCCGTTCGTCAATACGAGACGGTGTTAACAAAGAAAAATATGAAAGTTTATTGTAAGTGAGAAAATTGAATAAAATTCTCGTTTTTTTATTCTACTAGATTTTCTCGCCTTGAATGTTTTTTTCCTTCTATATGTGTGCTGTGTAATATTAGTGAATGTTAGAATTTAAATTATGCTTTGTTCATCTTTTTTTAAACACTGCACAAATATATGCTTTTCTGTTATGATCGAAAAGCATTTCAATCTGCTTTTGAAATAACGTCACGTCTATTTAAAGTTGTTTGATGATAGAGAAATTAAATCATCTTTTCGTTTGATCTTCTTAAATGAACCCCTTCTCACAATAGTTTATACTAGGTTTTCTGTTATTTCGAAGTGTATAAAGTTTCAACAAGATTCTTCTATTTTGGTCAATCTATTTTCATAATTTTTAATTCAAAAAAAAAATTTTGCGGAAACATAAAACGATCTTGCAGTGTTAACAAATGATTTTTACGATTTTAGAAGTCCTGAGATAATGCTCGTCACAATACTTTAATCTTGAAATTACAAGATTTTCACGAAGATAAATGAAATTTGGGCTTTACTTATAGAAGGCTATAAACAGGTATATATGGCAAAGGAAAACAACGATTTGCATTAGACTCTAACCAACCGCATAACATGACGGAATTGTTCGCATAGCTCCATGAATAACCCTATAGTTCCATATCATAATCTAGAACTAATAAAATTGAACTTCTAGTCTTCTAGAAGAGTAGAGTTTCAGTAGTAAATACAATTTTACGAAGTCTCATTTGCTTTCACAGGATTTTGAAGAATTTTGGATACGGAGAGTCTATGAGTTTTTCTTGACTTTTAAATCTGTAATTATGAATTATCCATTTGATATATATGTATAGAAATATCATATAATCATGTTGTGATACTAAAAGCAGAAGAGAAAGAAAAATCATTTCATTAACCTACATGAGATAGATGACTAAACTCATAATCAAAGGATTAAAGTTTTCAACTCGGAAACCTAAAAATGAGGCATATTTTAATGTAAACATACTAATTAAAATTTTAATTTTTTTTTTTTTTTTTGAGAAATCAATTAATTAAGATCTGGAGAGAGACTTACGATGGAAATAATATCGTATTTTAATGAGATTTATTCATTTTTTATTCTTATTGTGAGTTATGCTTATAGTAAGACTATCTTCTTTCCATTGTTTATATATATTGTCGACGTTGAATTTCAATGTAGAATAATTAAGAAAAAGACTAAAATTTACATAATAATCTTTCATCTTTCCAGTAATATAATGACATAGTCCAATCTTAAAATTGCACGCTTGAAATCTATCATGAAAAATATAATAATAACGTTACTTATACATTATTTTTTTCTTTATTTATCAATTTAGACAAACATCTTTAGTATGTCATAATACAATACTTACATTGGGTCATATGGCAATAGCATTAAAAGATGTTCAACATACACAACAATCAATTTTAGCTCGATTTCAACAACGTCTTGGTGATCCACCATCCCCATTAGATATTCTGATTATAAATCAAATTGGTTGTATGCTTATTTCAAGTCTAGTAAGTTATTTTTTGTTTTATTCTTAAATAAATATTAATCTTAATTTCGATAATAAGAAAAAACAAAAAAGAAATTCTTATTTATAGAATAATTCATCAAATTTATCAATAAAACAATCCTATATTCCATCATTACATACATTTTTAATAAAACCTTCACGTCGTATACCATTTCTAATTAATAAATTTAAAATACCATTTATAAAATTAACTCAAACATCAGTTGAATTTATATTTGATCGAACAACCATTTTAAAAAGAAAAGATAAAAAAAATTTAAAAAAAATTTTGAATCATATTTCTTGTCTATCCAATGGGGTATTCATATAAAAATAAATATAGCTAAAGTCTTTTGGTTTTTTTCTCTTTGCATTTTAGTTTTTGTTTTTTTGTTTTTTTTTTTTATATAAATAAATTTTTAGGAACAAAAGAAAGCTATTATTTCCTTTTTACTTTCAGCCACAAACAACTTATGAAGAAATTCTTGGACTTTTTACTGAAATCATTATTGATTCGACTTATTCTACATATGATAATACGAATACAAATTCAGCAACAGGTCGACGTACAACTAAATATAAGTATGTTGATTAGGTATAGAATCAAATTTCTTCTCTCTATATGAATGAATTTAATCATTTATTTCGTGTTGAATCAGTCCATAAGGAGAGTAAGTTTCAAAAATTTCTTCATTAGAGATGCGAAAGTAGCATCTTTCATGACAATTTAAATTATTTTTACTCCACTCGTAGTGAGTAATATGAAAAATGGTTTGCTAAATTATTTTATATAAACTAATAAATAATATAATGTTTATGTTAAGAACTTTGTTAGAACTGATAGCTAGTCACAAAGTATTCTACGGTCGTTTTTTAATGAGAACAGAAGTAAATTGATTGTAGAGATCTATGTAATTATGAGTTTTGGGGTCATGCTCATGAATATCTGTTTTGAATTCAGTTAAGACTATATAAATAAAGCTTTGAAAATTCTTTTTATAAAATTAATGTGATCAAAATTGCCTAAAATTCATCAATAATTCTTAAATTTTCGGCAAAAAGATCTGAAAATTTTACAAAAAATCTTTGGTTTCTCCATAACTTTAGTATTTGTCATAATCATAATAACCAGAAACCTAAAAGACATTTCGAGAATAATTTATACAAAAAATTTCAACATATAAAATTTCTTTAGACAAGCATCAAATGCTGTTATTAATGCATTAGCTAATGTAGCTGCTAATATTCAAGGTTCATTAGAATTACTGAATTTATTAACAAGTATTCTTGAATTATTTGTTCAACTTGGTTTAAGAGCAAAAGATGCTAGCGAAAAATCAACAAAAAATGCTCTTAAAGTAAAATTTTTTTGTTTTTTTTAATTTAAATTTGATATTTTATTATACTGTTTTTTTTCCTAGGCATCAAATACTGCTGGTAGTCTAGGTGTATTAATACCTGTTATAGCTGTTGTCATGCGTCGTATATCAGTTATTGTTGAACCATCTGAACGTGTATTTCGTTTATTTCAACATTTTTGGTTTTATTGTGTTCTATTTGGTTTTGCTGATTCAGAACGTGGTTTATGGCCATCAGAATGGCATGATTGTGTTCGATTAATTGCTACAAAATCTCCAACATTAGTAGTTCAAAATGGTCCATATGTACCATTAAAATCTGCGATGCCATTAAAACCTGAACAAATTGCTAAAGTAAATTATCAATGGAAAAGAAAAACAATGAAATGATTTAAGTCTGATCTTTCATTTGAGACCCCGTATTTTTCTTTCAACAATGGCGGTCATCTTCTGCTCGGAAAATATGTGTTTTTGGTTTTGTTTGCCAGAATACTTCTTTAAATCGATGGCAATTTTTTGTGTTATTGAACTTGCCATCTGTGTTCCCAACGTAAAAGCTAAGAGTTAAAACAAACAGAGTACTACAGTCTGACTTGCTCTTTCGAATCATAAAAAAACTAAATCTATAGAATGAGCTATGTTCGAGTCTTGTTTGTTAAATGGCTCCTGAAAACATCATGTTATAGGACTGAAAATTTTAGCATAACTTTGCCACTACAGCACTAACATGCACTGAGATCTTCATGGGATTTGAAGACATTTAACTCAAGGTCGATTTTCGATATAATTGTTTTTCATTTTTCTTCAAATCAATTGTTGATACAAAAAAAAGTACGGAATCACCGCCATTGTGGTTCCGATATAGTACGTTCGATCGAGATGAAAGTTTTTTTCTAGGTATTAGATACTTTTTGGTTTTTTATTCGAATGAAAGGAAATTAGAAAAAGAAGTCATCCCGAAGAACATCTAGCATCCGTAAAAAAAAAAGAACTTCAGTCTTATCGGAAATATTATGACTGAGACAACAGAGCGATAGGTAACTTTCGCGATCGAGATACTGCCTAAAAGGAAGTATTTAGGAATTCGGAGTCTATGACAACTTTTGCTCTACTCATCGACATCTATCTATCCTGAAAGTTTCAAGTATTTCTAATAAGCTGTTCTTCAAAAACGTCTGAAACGAGGGCCGATCCCTTTCATGACCTATCTAAAAAATTGAAATACTTTTTTTTTTATTCTAGGAAGATAATAATGAATTAAAATCACAATTAAATAATATATTTTCTGCATACCCATCTGCTAAACCATTCATCGATAGATTTGGTTTTGAACAAAGTGCTTATACACTTTCAGTGTATTATCTTGAAACATTCAGGTATGTTTAACTGTTACGAGAAAAAAAAAACATCTCAAAATTATGCTTTGTACTCTTTATTTTTAGAGTTTGTCATTCACTTGTACCATCAGCATTTCAATGTATATTTTCATATCTTGAAGATCCAGGTCTATTAAAAGATAAATATGGTATTTAGAAAAAAACAAATATGATAATAAAAAACTCATTTTTTTTTTGTCTTTTTTTTTTATGTTAAAAGGTTTATGGACATTAATGACAGCTGTTGGAAGAAAAAGTTTTGAAATCTATGTTAATGAAATGAAAAAAATGGTAAGATTTAAATGATAAAATTTCAACAAAATATTAAATATAATATATATATATAAATTGTTAGCCAAAAAGTCCTGAACGAAATAAAAATCTTGAAGTTCAATGTCAATTTTTTATGGTTAAACGAACACATGTTCGAGTTGAAGTACGCGAAGAAGCAAAACTTTATCTTTATTCATTATTATCGAAAAATGCGTATGAATTTTTATTTATATTTAACAAACCAAAAAAATTAATTGATGATGATCTTTGCCTTTTCTTTTCTAATAGATTTCCACATTTATTCTGTAATACAATTATTATTGAAACATTAATGAATATTATTAATATATTATCTTATTCATTAAATGAAGATAATTTACATAAAGTAACTGCACATCATCGTGTACCAAATACAAATTATACAATACAATTTGCTGATACGCATGAAAAACGATTGGTTTGTTTAGTTTAAAACAAAAAGAAAAAACATAATTTTTTCTATGATCTAGGAACTTTTTAATGCATTTGTGGATTTTGGTCGAACATTTATTGAACAAGCATTAATGATGTCCCCAACATTACTTAAATCATGTATTCAAGTAAGAATTAAAATAATATTTTTAAGAAAGACAAACAGACGATTGTTTTTTTGAACAAATTATTTTAGCAATATATGCTTAAACTTGAACAAGAAAAAAAGATTTCAAATGCAGCTAGACAACATAAAGGTTTACATGTAAGTTTTCTTCTTTTTGATGAATAATTTTTTATTAATTATTTGTTTTAGGTTATGTGGGAATATTTAAGTACTTATTCCAAAACAGCTGATGCAAATGTAAGTTTAGATTTTTCTGTGAAATATGATCTAATAGGAGTGTTCAAGTATAGAGATAAAAACTTAAACCCATCCAATAACGTCTCGTTGTATTATTTGAATTATTTTCATATTGTATTTCTGGCTGATTAAGTAAAAGAAGGATATTAAGGAAATATGTCCGAAAATAGATAGAATAAAATAATTTGTCCTATGATTAGTAACAGCAGCTAAATCAAGCTTCACATTGTAATACCGCAGGAATGTGCTTACAGCTCTTTTTTCTATTTTTTTTTTTTTTTATAAATAAAAGGCAACAGCTGGAGGAAACAAATTATATTATCGATCAGATTTTGCTGATTATATGGTATCATTAGGTGAACGATGTGCAGCAGTTGGTTTTGTAAGTAAAATCAAATGAATATTAAATAAAATATTGATTATTGGTTATATTAGGTTGAAGGACTTGATCGTAGTGATTATCGAGCAGCAATGACTCAAGTAAAAGGACAAATGGAAACTGCTATCTATAATCGATTGAATTCACTTAATAAATATAAATCATTACAACAACGTCGTCGTCGAATGTCAACTATCGCACCTATTAGTGATAAAGGCAGTGCACTTGATTTTGAAGAACGAATTGCAATTTGTAAATGATTTTTTTCTTTTGATTTTTAAATATATGCTTTTGAATATTTTCCATTTTTTTCGTTTAGTTGATAATGATTTTCGAAATGGACTTTTCAAATTAACAGCAATGTTAATTCATAATATTGATGATTCAGGTGAGAATTTATCATGAATTTTGTTTTAATGTTTCTATAGTACGGATGCGTACTGCATCTAAAATACAAGGCGTGGACGACAATGAGAATGCTGACAGCTCTAAACACTCTAAAATTTGAAATAGAACGAAAGAAAATTTAATTAGGCACTAGATAATCAAATTTAGGTTTGTCATAGTGGAAATCACTAAGTTTTCATTAGGTCAATTTACTTTCTTAGCGTTCTATATTGTCGATAGAAAGAATCTTGATTGAACTTCAAAACGAAAAATAATTCAAAACTTTAAAATAGAAAATACTTATTTGAATATTTATCTTCTAGAAGACAATGAACATGAATTACGATTTACAGCCATCGGTGGTGGTATACCTAACGGAACCAATACACAAAAAGGTAATTAATAATATTATATATTCGATAATTGATTTTTATTTGAAGAAAATGCACTTGATCGAGATATGGTTCATGCAATGACATGGCTACCAATAAAAATGTTTACTACAACAGTAATGGAAGGTGCAGTTGATTGTTGGTGTTGGGCAATAATAGGTCGACCTGAACTTGAATTATTAGTAAATATATAATTTTATTTTTGTTTTTCTCTATAATCAAATTTATTTTAAATTTAAGATTGTCGAAGAAATTTATAAAGTATGGGAAAAGATAATAAGTGATCGATATGGTCTTTATTCAATTGATAAACTAGAACCATCACCACTTGCACCATCAGAAAAAGAAGAATTAAAACCTAAACCACCATCTGTAAAACCACATAGAATATTTTTACGAGTAATTAAATATTAATTTATAAATTGTTTGTTCTGACTTGGATTTGTTCTTTTTTTTCTTTTAGTTTATTGAAGAACGTGTATTTTTATGTATGCATAAAGCTGATATTGAAATGGAAATGCTTGTTGATTTATTACATAAATCACTTTCATTAATATTAGAAAATTCTAAAGCACCAATGACAAAACATATTGATGCTGTTGGTCTTCGATTTCGTTTTCTATATTTAGCTTTATATCTTGTACAAAGTGATTATTTATCGGATGGTATTAGTAAATTTTTACTTCGAGAAAAAATTTATCATACAGCATTTGATTATTTTACGTAAGTAAAAGATTTAATTTAAAAAAAAAGTTTTACTAAAAATAATTTATTAAAATTTCTATAGTGTTCATCATCATTGTCCAACTCAAACACATAATGAATTAAGAAGTGATATTCGAACATTAATTCGATTTTTTTCATTAGTTCATGGTGAAAAGAAATTTTGTAATGATTCACCAACGACAAGTATGTTGGCTTATTTTTTTTTTGTTAAAAACAAAACATAAAGAAATTATCTATTTATTTTAGTTGATGCCAGTAATTCAATACCGAATGGTCTTAATCATGAAACAATTGATGCTGCATCATTATATGGTACAACAAAAAGTGGACCAACATCTGGATGGATTAATACATTAGCTGGTAGTAGTGCTGGAGCTGTACAAGGTGTTAGTGTACAATCAACATTAAGTCGAAAATCTGGTAATAAAACAATAAATTCTTAAGATTGAATTTTTCTATGATAATATATCCTATTGATAGTATTAAAATATATACAATCTAGAGTATAAAAGTGTCTGGATATATTGTATTCATTTTCTTTTTAAAAGAAAATATTCTTGAAATTATTCAATTTTGATTGAATTTGTTAAATATTTTCTTCTTGTTTTAGGCACATCAGCAAAAAATACTGAAAAAAGTAATGATGCACGAGTATTATCTCGAGATTTACTTAAAAAACGTAATCTTCTTTTAACATTGCTTGTAAGTTAAATAAATCTTTTATTAAATTAACTAAAAAAAAAAAAAAACAAAAACTTAAATTGTTAAGGCTTATGAAATTGAACGTTTGGAAACATTTCATAATCCATTAGGACGTCCAGAACTTCAATTTAATCAAGATACACAATCAACATATACTAATTGGAAATTATATGATATGAATGGAATTACTAATAAAGCTTGGCAAGAATATGGACGTTTAGCTTGGCTTATTTCACCTGATTTAGCTACTAGTCTTTATTATACGTAAGTTTATCTAAATTATTAATATTTTTTTTCGAAAACATTTTATTCAATTTTAGTATTCCAAAAGAATCTTTACGTCTTGAAATTCAACGTCTAATCAAATCATATCCATTACAAGTTCGTCATATACCAGAAGCACTTAGTATATTTACATTAACTTCAGATAATGATCGACAATGCGAAGTAATAATTTAAAACAAAAAAACATACATAACTCTTTAATTTTATTTGTGATTTTAGGCATCTCATATATTAACTTGGGCTTCAATTAATCCTGTTGCTGCACTATCCTATTTTGCTAGTGCACGTCTTAATCAAGTTGCAAATTCCTATACAATTCAATTCGCTTCACGAATGTTATATACAACAAAATCGGAAGCACTTATTTTATATATTCCTCAATTAGTACAAGCTGTTCGTTATGATGAAGTATATAAAAAAAGAAAAAACTTAAATAAAATAATTATTTAATTAATAGAAACTATTTTCTATTTAGATGGGTTTTGTACGTCGTTTAATATTAGCATTATCGAAAAAATCAAATTTATTAGCACATCAACTTATATGGAATATTCGAACAAATACATATAAAAATGAAGATACACCTGATAATGAAATGCAAGCAAAATTAGAACCAATAGCTCGACAAATTGAAATTGATTTTGCATATGATGCAAGAAATTTTTATGAACGTGTTTTTGCTTTTTCGGATCGACTTACTAAAGTATCTGATACAATTAAAAGTTATCCAAAAGGAAATTCACGTAAAGAAGGTAAGATTAAATAAAATGAAAATAACTAGAGTGTCTATAGGGTTAGTTTCAGATTTGAGTCTAAAACTTTTTGAACTGACTGGCTCCATCATCTGAGAAATGTGTAGAGTGTGCTTGTCAACGAATACAAACGTTCGGAGAGAAGCATCCCATGTCTTCGAAGCCATGAACCAATTCCGATGAGAAAATTTCATCGAAAGTACCAAAGTATGTTTTGACCACGTTCGGATTTGAAACTTTTGGCTCGATCAAAAAGACATTTTTAGCAAACTGGGCTTTTTACTAAGAAACAAACTTCTAAAACAAAATAGTATTCTACTCAAAAACTGAATTTTAGGTCCTGAAACCAAATAAAACTTACCTCATAATAAAATTGTTTCGGATTTTAACAGAACGAAACACATAGTTCTTAATGCAATAATACGAACTCAGAAAAATTTAATCTTTAAGAAAAAATTATTTTTTCGACCTGATGCTAATAATCAGTATTAAAACATAATCCTTGTCTTTCTATTACGAACAAATATTCTTATTCTTGCTAAAAAAAATAATAAAAATCTTTGTTATATGATAGACTGACTGAAATATTTTTTTGGCTTTTTCTAATTAGCTTGTCTACAAGAATTACGAGCTATTTGTAATGAAGTACCAACCGGTGTTTATCTACCATCAAATCCTGAAGCAATTGTTATTTCCTTAATACCAGAGAGTGGAGCTCCGATGCAAAGGTAAATTATATTAACTATACTATAACTATTAAAAAAAAAAGATAATAACTTGTATTTTAGTGCGGCTAAAGCACCATATCGTGCAACATTTCGTGTTCAAACTGTTGGTATTGAACAAGTTGAACGTTGTGCTGATCCTGATTATGAATTAATGCAAGATTTTAGTAATCAATATTCTCAAATGGCTATTTTTAAAGTTGGTGATGATGTTCGACAGGTAGAATTATCTCGTTTTTCTTTTTTCATTGACAAAAGAAAAATACCTAATGTTTTATTTTCAAAACAAAAAGGATATTTTGGCTTTACAATTAATGCGTCTTTTTCAAAATATATTCGAACAAGAAGGTTTAGAATTATATTTATATACATATCGTGTTATTGCTACAAGTCCTGGTGTAAGTATTCAATCTTTTAATGATTTCCAAATAACAAAAAAATAAAATTTATTGACAATAGTGTGGTGTTATTGAATGTGTACCAAATTCTCGTTCACGTGAAGATATTGGTCGAAATACAGAAGTTGGTTTATTTGAATATTTTCGACATGTTTATGGAAAAGATGATTCAATTAAATTTCAAAAAGTATAATTAAATAAATAGAAAGAAAACTTTTTCAAATTAAGTTTTTATATTTAAGGCACGTCGAAATTTTGTAATGAGTATGGCTGCATACTCAATAGCACTTTTTATGCTTCAAATAAAAGATCGTCATAATGGCAATATTATGTTTGTTTTAATTAAAATTTAATAATATTTTTTTTTATATAGATTTTCTTTTTGTGTTTATTTAGGGTTGATGATGAAGGACATATTATTCATATTGGTTTGTTCTTATAATAATATTTTTATTTTATAAATAATAATTTGTTTTTTTTTTCTTATATATAGATTTTGGTTTTTTGTTTGAATCATCACCTGGTGGTAATATGCGCTTTGAGCCAGATATTAAATTAACTGCAGAAATGATTCTGATTATGGGTGATCTTACTGCTCCAGCTTTTCAATGGTTTAAAGAATTATGTATTAAAGGTTATTTAGCTTTAAGGTAAAATATAAATTTTTATTATATAATAATTTAAATCTTTGTTAGGAGATATCATTCTTAGAAAAGAATAGATTTAATTGAGAAACTGATGTTGAAACGGTTAATATTTGATAATGAATACTAATGCCTTACTTTTCATGCATAAGAATTATTCAGAATGCGATGGATGAGATAACTATGAGAGATAATCGAATAGTATCATTAAAATCAAATAAAGACTTATTGCTAATGGTTTTCAGTGATGTTCAAAATGGAAAGTATTGATTTTCTAAGAACTAATATCTCAAATGCTTATTATGTCAATTAAGTAGTATTTTCAGATCAATTTTAAAGATTTTATTTCAATAGAATCTAATTTTTTTCTGAGTGTTATTGAAGGGTAAAGTCCGACATTTCTAAAAAATTGAAATCGAAGCTATCAAAATCATCCGGCAGAAAAATAAATTCTTAAATGTATTTTGAGAAATCTGCATTTTTTTATTTTTAAGATTAAAGATTTCAATATATACATATGTACAAAAATTGTTTTGTTCAAGTACTGAAATGTGTAAAGATAGTGAAAATTTCTTAAAATAGATTTCAGAAATTTTACAGTTTTCCTAATACAAAAGAAACTTACCTTGTACATGTCTAATCAATTGAAATATTATTTTTATTTTCAGACCATATCGTCATCATTTTATAACTCTTGTTGCATTAATGCTTGATACTGGTTTACCATGTTTTCGTGGCCATACATTAGAACAATTAAATGCTCGTTTCAAACCAGATTCAAGTGAAGCTGAAGCAGCTCGTTATATGCATGAAGTAATCAATCGATGTGCACATAGTTTAAGAACACGTCTATATGATTATATTCAATATCAACAAAATTCAATACCTTATTAAAAAAAAAAAACTAAGAAACCTTTCTCTACATATATCTTTATTTCAATTCAATTTACGGTGTTTTATGGTTTTATTTTCTGTGCAATTTAGGCAATCTCACGTTAATTAATATATTCAATCTATCTCTGTATTTCTTTTTACATGAGCATAAAAATAATTTTTTTTTTGTGTTTAGATAAAAACAAAAAAGATAGAGCGATGCGCTCTTTCCTTCACCCAGTTTTTTTTTGTTGTGCCTAGTCTCTCTCTCTCCTATTTTTTATTTCTTTGTGTAATAACAATTTATTTTTATTTTGAATTTCGTGAGTGAATGTATAAAAATGAAAAAAGAGAAAAAAAAACAAAAACAAACAAGCAGATGTATATATAAACATTCAATTTTCATATTCTTCTTCTTTTCTTTTTTATCATAAATAATATTTATTTATGTTTGCATTTAGTTAGATCAAACTATAAATTTGTTTTAGATGGCCGATCCTGTTTATTTAGCTTTACTTGGATCAGCAGAATATTTTCGAACAAGTACACCACCTAATTATCGTTTAGCTATTCAATGTTTACAAGCTATTTTAACAATAAGATTACCACCATTAATGGAAGCTAAAATTCATTTATTTTTGGGAAGATTATATACACAACATACAACAAATATTGATATGGCATCGATGCATCTTGATAAAGCTGTTTGTTTGTTTGTTTTTTTGATTATCTATAATTTTAACATATATTTTCTTGTAGTGTCATTTAGCTCAAATGCCAGATGATATAAAACTTGAAAGTCTTTGTTTGTTAGCTAAAATATATTTAAATCAAAATCAATTTGCATCATCAATAACATTACTTCAACAAGCATATGATCTTTCATCACAACAACCATATTGGCATTGTAGAATTATATTTCAAATAATTGTAAAATAGAATAAGAATTCAATTTCTTGATGTTGAAAATTATTGTTGTTTTAATTTTTAGAGTATTTATCATTCTCAAGAAGATTATAATACATCAATTTATTATGTTGATCGTGGAATAGAATTTTGTGCAAGAATAAATGTTTTATTTTGTCAAATTCTTTTTCAACTTACTAAAGCAATGGTAACATAATTAATTGAAATAAAAATTTTCAAAATTAACGTTTTTATCTTTTTAGTTACGATTATCATTAAAAGATTATATAGATGCACAAAATTTATTAAAACCATGTTTAGATAGAATTAATTCATTACAAGGCAATTTTTCACATATTGAAACATTAAGAATTTTTTATTTGGTTTTACATATTTCATGTTCTTGTTTTGGACTAGGTCAAGTATGTTATGCTTAAACCATAGAATTCAATTAGAAATTTGATGAAATGAGTTTTCTTTATTCTATAAAATATATTTTGAAAGGTGTATAAAATTTATAAATATTTTATATGCATAGATAAAATCATCAAAAAATGCATTGATGCAACTTCAACAAAGTATTCAAAATCTAGCAAGTCGTCCTGAAGAAGGTAATTTATTTCTTTATAATATCATAACTATTTATTTGTTTTCAATTTATTTTAGAAGCTTATTTAATTACAAATCCTCTTGAACAGTTTATATGGTTATCTCGTGATCATTTAAATGTTCTTGTTTATTTAGTATGTTAATCGAATAAATTCAACTTTGTATATTATTAAACTTTTGCCTCTTTTTTTTTAACTAATTTCTTTAGTTAACCGTTTTTCATTCAATGCTATCAGGTCGATTAGAAAAAGCACTTAAATATGCTGATAAAGCTCAAGCACAAATAGAACAAATTAAAAATGTAGATCATAGTCCATTTTTAATGGCTGTTGAAATGCTATTTTATGAATGTCGTATACAAAGTCATTTAATATTTGGTAATAAATCTGTTGCTATTAAAGAAGTTAGTCTTTTATTTTCATATTTAAATATTTACTTAAAATAAACATAAACATTTAATTAGATCAATATGTTATGTCGTCTTCATAATACATCAAATCCGATTAATAATAGCAATGCTATTCAACGTACATTAACTCTTCATGCATTATTAGTAAATTTACCTAATAGAAATCAGATAAAAAAAAAAAAGAAAACAATTTATTTTTTTATTTAGGGTTTCTATGCAACATCATTAAATTTTAATGAAGCAGCTGAAGCACAGGTAATTGGAAAGTATAATGGTTGATTGAAAAGTTTTTAGACAAGATATTAATTTATTTTGCCGAATAGCTTCTGATCTATAGACTGATATAAATAAAAATTCAAACTTTTAGTTTCGAATCGCTATAGTGAAAAGATAAAATATACTAGTTGAAGTTTTTCTTTGTTTTCTTTACTTTTGAAAAATCAATAATTGTTGTTTCCCTCTAGAAAATAACTGATTCCAAAAATTTTTCGCATTTTCAAAGAGTTTCTTACTACTTTTGAACAAAAATATTTCTAATCTCTATCATAATCCTGGTTGCTACCTACAGTTTTTGATTCTTCGGAAATGCTTTCTATCATGTCAAAAGTGAACAAGTATTTTGTCTGAAAACTTTTCGATTATCGATTATCAGAAGTTCTTTTTATTTTTCTTTAGTTTGCAAGTGCTCTTCGAACACGAGTAAATTATTTCTTTTGTTAACATATAAATTTCGAAAAGGATTTTTTCGATTATAGTTTTCTGGCGATAAAGAATTTCGTTTTTTTATTTTTGCTAATCTTATTATTATTTATTTACGAACATCCAAAATAGCAAATCTAGTACCGATATTACAACAAATTAATATTGAATTAAATACAACTCAGTAAAATAATATTCATTTTTAAAAGAAAAAAAAAAAAAAATTCATTGTGTACTTTAATTATATAGATCGGCAATACTTCATGCTATTGGAAATTTATTAAATGGTCTTCACAATTTAACACAATCTCGTATACATGAAGCTAAGTAAGATATACAACAGATTATTTCAAAAAAAAAATCAAAAAACTCAATTTTCTTTTTTGACTTTAAATAGAGAACTCTTTCGACGTGCAGCTAATCTTGCCAGTAATGAAGATTTAAATAAAATTTTAACTAATACATTTATTATTCTTGGTCATATGTTTTTTCGAATGCATAGCTATCAAGTAAACGATAAAAAAATTATTGATAATTTTTCTCTCTATTTTTTTCATATATTATAGGAAAGTGCAAACATGCTTCAATCAGCAACAACAATAAGCCAATCGATTCCTGATTATACTGCACAATTGAATACAATGAGTTTACTTCGAGGTAGAAAAAAAAAACATAAAAATGAATTTTTTTAAGATGTAATTTCTGATGTTTAGATCTTTATCATGTTTGTAATGATCCTCGATTAGCTGAAACAAATGATCGCGTTATACAAATAAATGATAGCCTACAAAAAGATTATCAATCTGCAATAGCACTTGCTGAACATCGTCATCTTTTAACTGTAAGAAATAAAGAAATACATATACATATTGAATATCTAGCTTTATGCTTCTATTTTCTTTTTAGTGGACTGATGGTGTTTGTCCGATGATAAATTAATTCTAACATTATTATTATTGTTTTGTGAAAAAACCTTAACATAGCTTTGTATATATAAGTTTCATGTATTATGTATATGAATGTTGTTACAAACGAATAGTCTTGGATATTAACGAATAAACGCATCTTACCAAAAAAAAAGAAATCTTATCCATGCGATATCCCATGAAAAAATATATATGCGAGAATCAAATTTTTTTT
>CAJNOP010000289.1:0-10699 GCA_905250075.1 Rotaria sp. Silwood1
CAGTAAACTGAAGAAAACTATTAAAAATAACGTAATCAACATGTATATTCTATGAAGAAAAACTTATGATATAGCTTTGTACAGTTATTACTTTCCATCGCCCAAGACCATAATCAAAGCCTGTAAAATACGATTTTGAGTAATTTATAAGCGCCATCTTTTCAGCATAGATGAGAGAATACAATTGACTGAGTAGAACTCGGAACTTATATACCGAACTATGTGATAGCTAAGAATTAACGTGAAGTTTTGCATAGTTTATCAAGGAAAAAAAGTGATAACCATATTCTTTTTTTAGAAAGATAGAAGATAAATGAAACAATAATGAAAACATAATTTTAATTGAAGGGCTTACAGATTATCCCTGTAGATTAGAATATGTATCATATTATCCTAGATTTAAAAGAGTTACAGCCATGTCGATTCTATTATCCTTCTAAGACAAAATAGACTAAAACAACCAAAAATTCATGGTCCAACACTTTAAGCACTCTATGATGCTAAAACTCAGTATTGCATGGTCAAAAAAGCATATCGCAAAGTCTATCATAGTCTATGGAGTGGAAAGGATACTATTCTCAGCATATGCTTCAAAACTTATTTCCAACCATGTGTTTCAAAAAAAATCTCTAATCCTTTGTATGCAACAGTTGTTTAAAAACGTATAATAAAACTGAACCATAAAATCTAGAAAGGGAAGTGAAAGATTTAACAACTGTATAGTGGTAGTTGAATAAATATATCTGATTTATATCATTCCTCTGGAGAAAGTCTTTCTTCTTCGATTGTTTCTGCTAATTAGGTTAATAGGTGTCCGAAAATGCTTTCACGGAAAGAATTGCTTGTTCAGCTCATATTGAGTTCATACCCATGGAGTAAAATATTGAAGGAAACGGACTGCGTAACGCGTTTCTGAGGTTGTAGCATGCGTTTCGCAACGTTTTTGCAATATAGGACGCGTTTCGCAGCATTCTTACTTACATAAAATGCGTTTTGCCACAGTCGTTTTTTGAAACGATCCGAAACGCTTTTTTCAAGATTGCGTTTCGAGGCGTTTCCGAATTAAAATGCTGTCGAACGCACTTTGGTCGACAAACGACGCGTTCCACAGATACAAATTGGGGGAAACGTAAAATGCGTTTCTTTTTCAAATGTGTGTTACATTGTTTTTGCTTGGAATGATGCAAAATATATCCATTCTGCATACAGAATCTTGCAAAAGTTCACCAACACAAAGCATAGGAGTTAAGCAAAGTAAATTCTTTAAAATTACTTGGGAAATGATATGAAATAGTACTTGAAAGTTTTGCTCCTTGCACTATTTTTGTACGTGAAAATCATCACCCAGGATTTTATGAAGGCAAGACTAAAATCAAAGTCTTGGAAATTTTTAGGCTGCTAGGCTGTTATCTAGACCTAATTCGAAGTTAGACTAATGTAAAACATTAAAGTGTAACAAAAAATATATTCTTCTTACTTAAAAACTCATTTCACCACGTTTTTATTGAAAGAAAACGTGTTTCGTAAGGTTTACTTAAGAATTGTTTTCGACTTGTCCACGGAGGGAGATGATTCCGTCACGCTCGTTTGTAATGAATGAGAAGTTACAGAAAAATTTGCAGTGTCTCATTTTGGCAAGCACAATTTTTTGTCCAAGATTGCAAATGCATTGGATTCTAGAGATCGAGTCATTTGTATGAAATAAAACAAATAAAGCGTGACGGAATCACGTTTTACGTGGACAGGTCGTTTTAAGTATTGAGCATTTCGAAGAGATTTAGTAAAGACTGATACTAATATAATTAGTATAGCAACTCTCTTTGGTTATTTGTGAACAAAAGAATTATCGCGTTATCTATAATTTGAATAATTATTAGTTTGAGTTCATACTCGAACTAATTGATAATAACTAATGATACTGTGTACAATACTAGTAAATATGATTTTAGTTTGTACATTGTTGAAGTAAGAGTGACTTTTTAATAAAAGAGATTCGATTTACAAAAGAAAACTCCTTTCATTTATTGATGTATTGGATAAAACGATGACGGCTTTACATTTACAAAAAAATATTAATCAAGAAAATAAATAAAAGATTAAATTTTAAATTTTTTAAAATTTATATATAAGAAATTTAATTTTTTATATATTAAATACAGTGTAAATCGATTAAATTCTTTTCTATTGTGTATCTAAATTTAAATCTGAAAGAGTTTAAATAAAAAATGTATCAAGAAAAGATCACACTCGTAATTGGACATAGGCACCAAAGAAATGATAATTTTTAATTCAGTGGAATGGAAACTGAAAATCTAATTTAGTAAGTTTACGCGGGACTCTAAATGACAGTAGAATAAACACTTATATCATTAGATTATTTTAGTTGAACGGTTTGTATACATGTCTTATACTCCTATGTTCTCATGTTCGAATCCGTGTCTTGACTGCATCAAAATTCATGTAAGTTATAGTTCTAAAGGCCTATGAAAAAATGTAAACGAATACATAAATTGTACCTGCAATTCAAGATCTATGAAGTCATTGACGATTTTCAATTTTTTTTCCATCTAGACTTTACGACACCACAGTTTGAGAAACGCTGCGAAATTTTTCACAAAAACAATCGCTACACAGCGTTTGTTTTAGCAGATGTGAAACGCGTCAAACCGGTCAGCATTAACGCGTTTCGCCGCTATGGAAAAATGCGTTTTCAGAACGCGTTTTTTTCGCAGAAATTTACACCATGGGTATAGAAGTAAGCAATGAGCTAGGTCAGCTTTGAAAGGATTTCTCTTTTGGTTTCAATTTGATCAGGATATGCATACTATTAGTTTGAAGACTTCTTTGCAATTTCAAGAAAAAAGTTATCTTCATTGCCAATTTGAAGTGTCATATTATCGAAAACTTATATTACCGCTCAACCTTAGTGGAAAAAGGCATTCTTTGAAGGTTGTGATACATGACTCATTCATCACTTACAGATAAACTATGATCTCAAAAGGATACAATGCTATCAAATAATCCTTCCAGACATATCTATACATGACTCGAACTGTTTTATCTCAAGTAAAAGCGAGTAACTTGTCGATCAAAACACTTTTATAATACTTAATAGCCTCATTAATAGAAAACATTGAAGCAAAAAATACTTCTTCTAAAACGTGATGTTTTGCGAAGTAGGAGAGGAAACCAGTGTTGAAGTATATAGCGAGAAAAGTAAACAATCTTCAAATTGAGCTGCGTTATAGAACTGAGAGACTATTCGATTGGTCATCTTATTTTTTTCTCACCGATAATACGATCAATCTAAATAGGTCGATCGTTTACAAATAGAACAAATCAATTGTAATTCCCACTTTCGTTTCGTAGAAAATAAGCTTAGTGCTTTTCTCAATGGATTTATCCATCAGTAAAACTTTCGAATACGAATGTTTATTTCATTATTTTGCATTAGCAGAAAATTTAATCTGCTTTTAACCATATGATTTGTTGAATCATAGTCCGACTCAACAAATTTTATCGGTAAAATTTAACTACATTTGCACAATGAAAATTCTTACAATGGTTTAAAAGACTTGATAACGAATCCGATCAACTTTCTCATTAATTCTGAGCTCTATAAACGGTATATAGACATTTGAGCCTTCGAACATTTGAGCCACCAACACTTGAGCAGGTGTGTGGGGTGGGTGTGGGTGGGTGTGAGTGTGGGGTGTGGATGTGCTGTGGGTGTGGATGTGGATGTGGATGTGGGTGTGTGGATGTGGGTGTGGGACCATCTAGAGTGAATAAAGACCTATACCCACACCCTCACTAGTAGGAGACTTAAATGGTACAAGGCTCAAACTGTACAAGGCTCAAACTGTACAAGGCTCAAACTGTACAAGGCTCAAATGGTGCGAGGCTGAAATGTGAAGGGTTCAAATGTTAAGAGGCTCACCTGTGAATTCTTATCTGTCAGGGCTCAAATGTGAGAGGCTCAAGTGTCGTGTCACCCTATAAACAATATACTGATGACGTTGACTAACCGAGGTGCATGGTTTTTATCGTTGTTAACAACAGAACCATTGAAGAATACGAAAAATTATGAATGTTTTCAAAAGTTAGGAAGTAGTGCGATTGTCAGTATGAAAATTGCGAGAATCTTATCGATCTTTGTAGAAGAACTTACTGTTTCTTGCCAATTTTTTAGGTGCTGCAAATGGCATCACTGCTTGCTTTGCTTTCATCTTTGTATCTGATGGAATTGTTTCTTCTTCGGTTTCTTAATAAAAAAAAAAGTAATATAATTCTTGTAAAACAATGCTGCCTATCTTACCAGTCATTTCGGTGATAGTACATATTTTGATATCAATACTCTTCGAACGCTTGTTATCAAACTCAAGCACGACAGTAATGCTCGGTATTTGACTGAATGTTGCTTTCAATTGTTCCTGAAGCTGCATTTTGCACATATCATATTCATGGTAATCACAATCACGAGGGTAAAAAGTGATCATATTTAACTGAAGAATATTGCCGGATAATGGATTTTCGCACACAATTCTAAATCAGAATTGAAACAGTCAAAATGTAGCATAAGAGAATGCTTATTGGCAGTACCCTTTCGAAATAGAATGATTACGGAAAAGTGCATTGACAACGCTGATTATATTTCCATTCAATATGGTGTTCAGCTACAAAAATCAACAAAAGTATAGTAAGATCAACTATTTACTAGATGTCTTACTTGTTGGGTGATTTTATCGATATTGATTATGTTCAATGAGTCAATTGTGTTGTCCAGTACATGATTTGTACTGAAAATCGCCTTGAGGTGAATTTCTTGAATGTCTACACATATCTCGGATTATCATGACTGTCTAATAAATATTCAAACTTAACCTGTTTGTTTTTTATCCATATCACTTGATTTTCGCATGAAAGGTACCGATTTATACACGACAACCGAGACCAGAGTGGCCAGAAACATGATCGCCAAGGCGCCGACACCCAAACGTAAGAGATTCGATTTCCATTTGTTCCTACGTAAAATAAATGGACTATCGAAAATCTTTACTGGACTGGTGCCAGTGAGATTATATAATGACATGTTCCATAAATTAAATGAATGGACATGATTCAAGAATAGGTCTCATACATGTCGTTGCTGATGTATTTTAGGATGAGATTTTAAGAAAAGTTTTAATTCAAAAATAAAAAGCCAAACTCTGACCGGTTTCAATAAGAGAAAGTAGCGTTTTATCTCATCTGATCTCCTTCTATCCAATATTTTGTCAAACTTATACTCACGGTCGTTTTCCTGCTTGTCTTCTTTTGCCAGTAGTGCGCGTGGTGGTTTCACCATCTTCTCGTAGCATGGTTTCGACTTCCATTCCTTCAAATAAAACAAAGTAATAAATCAAACATACGCGAGTATAGGAAATTCTTACTTCAAATCTTCGTATATGAAGCTTGGAAGGATTTAGGATAAGAAATTATAAGATCTCTATAAAGAAAGAAAATTGCCTTTTATTTTTTGCAAAGTACAAATGATAATAAAACGGTTGTTCATATCTGTGTTCGCTTAAGAACAAGGGTTGTAATTATTAGCAAAATGATATACGAGTTTGTGATTTGTTCTAAGTCGTGTACGAACGGTACTTAGAAAATATAACTTTTTAGACAATGTGATTACTACCTTTTGCATAGTTTATTACTCGTTGACATGTTGATGACATCGAGAGAGTAATGTCGAACGAAACTACATGCTATTATTATTCTAGTATAGAATAAGTGTTGCTTAAGGAAGTTGAATTGTTTATCAAGCATATGAGAGAATGAATTCCCTATCATCTGAGTGCAGTGTTGTGGAATTTTGTTGTATTTTTAAATAAGATTCCATTTTTTGCATATTTTGTCTTTCAATATTTTATCATTTTTTCTTTCCTAAGCTAAGTCTACACTTATAGTTGAGCTGAAAACCTCCATAATTTGGACTCTTAAGCTTGCACGATTTTTCTAAGACTTCATTAAATCTGTCTGAAACTTTCACAAAGGCACTTTAAATTTAGATATGGCTTTTTCAATTATCTTTCGTCAAATGCTTTGAATACTCATCAGAAATTGAAAAAAAAACACCAACTAAAAACAAAGAAAGGATCTTCAACGATTTAATAAACTGCCGTCGCATTCGGATTTTTATAACGACAGTCACTCCTAGTAGCCTTTTCCACAAATGCGAAAAATTCAACTTAGTAGTTCTCATATATGCAGACATGGCTTGAAAATGATTAGTTATCCTATACAGAAGTGAAGGAATGGGATAATAGGAGAACACCAATGATTATAAATGATGCAAGGCCTTTGGGATGTCTCTTTCTTTTAACAGTGCTTCTGCAAATGTCAAAATAGCTGAAACGGTCCTCTTTCTTGTAGTCTGACTGACATGGGCATCAAAGGACCACCATAGGAGCATATAGTTCAATATAGGTAGATGTTGTTTTACGAAAAAATGATCCACTTTTTTATTCTGTTCTTTAAATAGTCGGAGACTTCTAGACAATAAATCTAATGGATGTCGGCGCCAGAATTAAATATGAGTTGGTGTAACACGAATATCTCGAGAACAACAATAGCTAGTCGTCTATGGTTTTTATCAATTGAAAGAGATTCAAGTACAGCATGTTTTGGTATAATGTTAATAAAAGTAAAATCATCACCTAACCGATCTGTTTTGGAAATCTTTCCGAAAAATGTATAATAATATACTGTAGTTCCAATTAAATTTTCGTTCTGACATGTATATTAGGTAAATGGATTTCAGCTTTATAATTCAAGATACAATGCAATCGATTATCTTCTGACAGTCTAACGTTGAGCGAATAAATTCGACTATTTGTTTGCCAAAATAATCGAGAATTGCGTTGGTTTTTAACTAGTTTTCTTACCTTTTGTCACATTTTCATGGAAACAATAGGTCATTTCGAAAAGATGTAAAAAAAACTTGATTGAAGACCAAATCAATCCTCTAGTAATTTGGCAAACAAATAGCCGAATTCATTCTCTCAACGTTAGACTGTCAGAAGATAACCGATTGCATTGTATCTTGAATTATAGAGATAAAATTCATGTATCCAATATATATGCCAGAAGAAAAATTTAATTGGAACCACAGTATATTATTATATATTTTTCAGAAGAATTTCCAAAACAGATCGGTCACATAATGATATCACCTTAATTAATATTATACCTAAACATGCTCTAGCTTAATCTCTTTCAATTGGTTAAAATCATAGACCGCTAGTTATTACTGTTATCGAGATATTCGTCTTATACCAATTCATATTTAATTCTAGTGCTGGCAATAGCTCGATTACTTCAAAAGAAGACTATAAAAAATAGATTTAAGGGGACCCCCCTTTCCCGAGCCAAAAAGTTTTTTTTTTCGATTTTGTTTTTATATAGAGGTGTACCAAGGTCTCCTCTATGTGTGCTATAAAAATCAGAACCATCCAAGGTCGAGAAGTCTGTGAAAAACCAGGTTTTTTGGAGACATGTGCAACAAGAAAAATTTTTTTTTTAACATAAAGTTATATTATGATATGGTATACCTATACTTACGTATAAGCGGAAAAAAAATTTTTTCTACAAGTTTTTTTTATTTTGCATTTTTCTCGAAACTAGTTTTTTGGGTATCAAAAACCAGTTTTCCCCCTTTTTCTCCGCCATTTCAAGTCCGATCGGGCTGAAAAATTTTTTGGTGAGACTTCAAGTGACTTGGGTTGGCCGTTTTTTTTTTGGATACCTTCTACCAATCAAGTTTGGCAGGCTTCGCAAAATTTTCAGGATCCAAAAAACCTAGAGATTTTGCGAAGTGCTCAGTATTTTGGTTCTCCAACCTGAAGTATTTGGAATTTTTGAAAAAAAAACGGCCACCCCGATTGGGTCCGTCTACCCACAGTAAAGATTTCAGCTCAAACGGATGAAATCTGAGGATTTGCGGGGGGAAAACTTTTTGCAAGTTTTTGACCTTGGGGTCTCTGGAAGCCCATGAAGATGACGTCTGGCAAATTTGTGTCTATGACAAATTTTGCTCTACTACTCGAGGTCTATCTACCCTGAAAGTTTCCGGAATTTTCGTTCGGCCGTTTCTTAGAAACGCCGGAAAGGGGGGGAGTCCCCTTAAGTGATTCGATAGAAGCTTGAAGAATTACTCAAAATAGCTTGCATTTGTTCCACTAGAGATAAACAAAAAAGTACAATTTTTCACAAATAAAGTTAATAATGCGTATCAGGGCTGCCAATAGACAACTTATTTTTTTTTATTTGGCCTGATCTAGTTGCCTGATTAATATCTTAAAACTCGGCCTGAGCGGATAGCCTGGTTGGACGGCCTGCAAGATGCCTGCAGGCCACCAAGTCAGACTGGCAGCTTTGATTCGTATAAGTACACATGAATGGTTCTATAGGATATCACGCAGCAATACACATGAGCTCGTCAAATTGAAGGATATATATCGTACTTTTAAGAGTTCGGTGAGCTCCTGAAAAATATAGTGACGAGCAATGATGATTATTGCATTATCATATGATTTCGTCTGTGGGTCATCGGTTATAAGCGGCGTAAGCAAATGATGATGATGACGATGGAGCATTTGTAATGAATGTTATAGAGTTTTAGTTACAATAAACAGCCAGAGCTCTAGACCATTTCGTTCGAGATATATGAGTCTTGCATGTTTAGTCGAAACTGAGTCATAACTACAAGATCTTGAGATTTATCGAACATTTACGTTCTAAACTTTTTTCAACATAGTTCGAAACAAACCAATGATGATTACATATCATTGTTTACCACACTCAGACGTATCCACTCATACGAAGCTTTCAATTTATATTCGAGCCGTTGAAAGTCGATGATACATAGGTCTAGACGATAAAATTAAAGTAGAATTCTAAATTATGTTTCGAATAAGTGATCGTAAGACATATTACACGATTTGGCAACATAGTAGTTGTTGTAGAGCAGATTTTTTTGTATCTTATCCTATAATTGGAATATTGTTCTAAAACTTAAGCAGATAATTTCTTAGAGAATAACCGCTAAAAATACAAGTCACTTATTTGATATAGTAGGCCGATTGATCTAATAAAAATTTGCACTTTTGATTTGATGTATGTATCTGGTTGATCCTTTTTGAAACCTTTCAAGTTCAACATTTTAGTGTGTCTGCCAGATTTGACATGAAATTAGATCAAAACTTTATTTGAGTATTATTAGACTACTGTAGAAAATTTGCTTGTGAAGAATTAATCCGACTTTGCAAAGAGCTAGCCATTCAATGTTCCCTAACAGTATATCAGTGCATAGGTCGTTATAGATGATTGAAATTTACGTGTTCGGATATAACACTTCATGCGTCAATGTCAGTTGGTCGAATGAACGAGACTGACTGACCAATCTTATAGTTGCAGAAGCGTGTACAATTTTAAACGCGAACTGAAATTAGATAATATGTAAATTCGACCCGTCTATAATGCCCTATGCACTGATATATTGTTAGGGAACATTGAATGGCTAGCTCTTTGCACAGCCAGATCAATTCTTCACAAGCAAATTGTCTACAGTAGTCCAATAACACTCAAATAAAGTTTTGGTCTAATTTCATATCAAATCAGGTAGACACATTAAAATGTTGAACTTGAAAGGTTCAAAAAGGATCAACCAGATGCATACATCAAATCAAACGTGCATTTTTTATTAGATCAATCGGCCTACTATATCAAATAAGTGACTTGTATTTTTAACGGTTATTCTCTAAGAAATTATCTGCTTAAGTTTTAGAACAATATTCCAATTATAGGATAAGATACAAGAAAATCTGCTTTGCAACAACTACTATGTTGCCAAATCGTGTAATATGTCTTACGATCACTTATTCGAAACATAATTTAGAATTCTACTTTCATTTTATTCTCGAAAACTATGTACCGTCGGCTTTCAACGGCTCGAAAATAAATTGAAATCTCCATATGAGCAGATACGTCTGACTAATAAGCAACAATATGTAATCATCGTTGGTTTGTTTCGAACTATGTTGAAAAAAGTTTAGAAGGTAAATGTTCGATAAATCTCAAGGTCTTGTAGTTATGATGAAACTTCGACCAAACATGCAAGACCCGTAAATCTCGAAAGAAAGAATCATGTCGATCGTGTGGTAGGTATTCTCTAGGACCTCGTATACATAGCTAATATCTTTGGACTTCTTTGAATCTCGTAAGATAGTTTCAATTGTATATCGACTTTTCTACATACACATAAAAGTTTTTCTTTTCGTTCCTAATTTAAAAACCGATTCAGAATTCTACTATTAATATTTTTACTCATTTCTTCAGTCAATTACACGGCTGATCATTTTTCAATGGAGTCAGAATACTTAGCAAATATAGACAGCTGAATTATTTGTTAGGTACAAACGTAAATAGGATGAAAAGGTGATACGTAAAATTCTAGATAAAAATAAAAGTAGTTTAATCGGATCAAATGGAGTGGAGAGACTGGGCCTCTTTTTTTCGTTCTCTCTTAAGACAACACAAACTCGACCTTGTCGCTTCATATACACAATCAACAAATGCATCGATCGCGGCTATTAATAATACTGCCTTTCTGTTTCTCTTTCTCCTTCAAACTGTACGGATTCGGCTTTGTCGCAAC
>CAJNOP010000289.1:10709-91933 GCA_905250075.1 Rotaria sp. Silwood1
TTTTTTTGTCTTTGATTCCAGAACGTGTAGGGTCCCGACAACCTCACGGCGAATCCTGTCATTGAATTCACTATCAATTGTTAGCACAAGAAAAGTGTTTATCGTTTCTATGCTTTTTGAACAGTAAACGGATTCGATCGTCTGGTAACACTAACCAGAAGAAACTCGTCCTCGACTGTAGCAATAAAAGACTCTTCCAATTCTCATACATATCTCGAAAAATGTGCACATAATTAGCTCCCTCACAAGCTACACTGTCGAAAAACGAGTTAATCGTGAGAAACAATTGTGTGCTTGATTTATCTCATTCTTTTTCAATACATAAGTATAATCGGTCTTCTATCAGAAGACACATTAGTAAAGCACTTCGAAAAATGGAACTACAGAAACTATCGATTTTTTCGTACATATTTGAGAAAAGATTATATGTCTATATACTTGCAGAGCAAACTTAAGAGAAATGCATGAATGGTCTAGACTCAAAGTGGGCTCTCTCGTTCTTATACTTTACTTCGGAAAACAGACAAACCCGCCCAGATATCATGACAAGTGATGCAAAAGTGCGATAATCAATGTAAGGAGGAAGTATTGCCAATAGATAATCTAGTTTCGAGAGGGCCGTTTACGTCGGAGGAGGCCTCGATAAAGCAAGCACAAAGCACAGAACAGTGTGCACTGCGGGTTATTCTTTGCAGATTGATAGGCGTTATACCAAGATTGCAGCCTCTAGCAGAGTAATTAAAGAATAAATCCAATAATGATATTTCAACGTGAAATTTCACTCATACACGAGTCTTATGATACGAATTGGCATATTTTTAAATCGTAGCTCTAATTCAAAAATACAATATTACTTGGTGGGCTCATTTGTTTGAGAAGAAATTTTAAGAACATTGTAGGCAACATCAGACCTCTAAATGAGCAAGGTGTCAAGTTAAAATATCATAATTTGACTCTTTTACTATATATTTTGCTGAAGGCTAAAATCTCAGTAAAGTGGCTTCAATTCGACAAGAAATGAGCGACAGCATTAACTGTTTTCATCATTTTTCTTGTTAGACGGATTCCTTCTTGGGGGTGAAGCTTCAACTCGGTAATCAATAATCAATAGAGAGTGCGCCCTAGCAAATAGACAAAAAGTCAGCTTGTATTTCCTACGTCTTATGCGAAACAACCTAGCTCCCGTCACTAAACAGCACACACCACGAAGCAATTGTTAAACCGAGTGTAAGTAGAGATAACTATAGCTATTTTTTCTCTTTTCTTCGTTCTCATCAAGAACATGAAAACGCACCCTGGTAACAGCTCAGAACACCGTGTAATGGATTAACGAAATTAAATAACAAAGTTTAGCTTCGCTTATTTCCCTCAGGTCGAAAAATATGCTGATTCAATGTCTTCGAAGCATGTATCGTCAATAGATCCACCAATAATGTCGAGCACCTGGAAGTCTCTTTTATTTTTACACTAATCTTTGAAAAATATTCAGACTCCGTACCCTTCTAACGTACGCCGTACAAAAATGTATTTCGAATCACAAATAGAAAATGTCTTTTACTATCTAACATCTATTGAGAGAAACAAATCCAACCAGCAACATTTTCGGAGGTCGTGAGATCGCCCAACTCTATATTACGCGCAATAGTGTGGCTTTCTTCTTGTTTCAAGTCGCTTCGACGAATCTACAGAATTGTCCTCCTTACAGCTCGCACAACAGAAAACTCTTCAAATAAAGAAACTGATGAGACTACTCGTTTTTCTCATATATTTGGCCAAAAGCTACATCTCGAGCTGCTTGAAGCGCATTATAGAATAATTCATGAGTCATATGAATTCAATGGAAGTTCTTTCGTTTTCTTTTCGCTTATGCTTCTGTTCGAACAGTATACACAGTCAACTTATTCTTAGTGAGTGCTGTCAATAACTGTATCAATCAAGTCAAGTGGAGAGAGATTCGGTCTCATACTTTTGCTTTTCTTTTAAAACAGCATGAGTTCGACCTTGTCGCTTTGCACACAATCAACAAATGTATTGGTCGCAACTATTAAAAACACTATCCCAGTGTTTCTCTTTCTCCTTCAAACTGTACGGATTCGGCTTTGTCGCAACGCTTACCATCACGAAATGCATTAATCGAATCAAGTGAAAAAGAAGAAAGCTTTATTTTACGCTCCTTTTCCAAGAGACACAAAATCGTCCTTGACGCAGCGCATATAATCAACACATATATGAATAATGACAAATAAAAACAAGAGCTCGACCTTGCTCCTTCTGCTCGAAAAATATGCCGCTTTGCTTCTGTTGAGTGCAGTATTTAACAATAAATGTATAAAATAAGTCTACGAGAGAACTGCAGCTCTATTCAGAGATGGTCATCTCCATCGTAACAGGGCATAGGGTCGCTACTTTCTATTCCATTTCCCATTGACAGTAGCGACCCTATGCCCTGTTACCATGGAGATGACCATCTCTGGCTCTATTCTCTTCTTTTTCTTCAAAAAGTATGAACACTAGCATTCATCGAGATATGGATACCAAAAACTGGATTAATGGTGTTACTTTCGAAACACTAAGCTGTTTTTGTTGTCCTTGTGTCTGGAAAATGTAGCAATCAGCTGAACTCACAGCGGAAGTCATAGATTAATCCTACGCATACATAGACGATAAGGTGCACTGCTTTTCTCACATCGATTTGAAAAAGGTCAATAAATCTACCGTCTCCCAGTATTCATCACTTACAGTTGCACCGGTTGTTTCAAGCGCAAGAGGTTTTAGTTTATTCAATGTTTCTCGAGCAGTATACAAACCATCCTTGCTAGCAGCGCAACATAAAAGCAAGTAATAGACACTTGGAAAGATAAATAATAGCTCACTTTGTCACATCAATCTTGACATAAAAATCATACCAGTAGCCTCTTTGGAGGTTGCATCGCCAACAAACACCTTTATTAAGTGATGTAATTAAGTGTTTCTGCTGCCTTAAGCTTCCTTCTGACAAATGACCACGGTCGTACCCTGACAAGACATCTTGCAGAATATTTTACTAATGAAAAAAAAGGAAAATATCATCGACTCTTTTCTACATATCCTCAAGAAAGCTCAGAATATCAGCCTTCTCCTGAAGCACAACATCGAGAAACGCTTCTATATATAGAAAATGGTACAAATAATGTTATGATGCTGGCCTTCGCTTCGTTAAATAAAGGAAATTGGCCTTGAAGAAGCGGACGTCATAGAGAACAGTAATCATCGTCTCCAATTAAAAAATATGTTTGCTTCTCTATTCTTCTTCTTGTTGAACAATCTAAAGACCCAATAGTCACAGCCCATAACATCGAAATATGATTAGAATATATGAACTACAGAGAGTACTCACATTATCCCGCTTATTTCGAAAGACTCACAATGATGCGTCTCGTAGCACACACCGTCGAATAATGTATGAATGATCTGCAATAGTAAAGCTCTTGTTTTCTTTGCGACTCTCTCAAAAAACACATACTCGGTTCCCTCTCCTCGCACAAAGCAAAAAAAATGCAACCAAAAGGAGAAAAAGAAAATGTTTTTCATTCTTTCCCACAGATGAAAAAAAAACCACAAAATCAGCCTTCTCAGATGATACAGTATTTAGAAAGGTTTCTATTGGCAAGAGTAGTGCAAGTAACGTTTCTATGTTGGTCTTTATTTCTCTAAATAAAAAGAATTCACCTTGAAGTAGTGCACATCGTAGAAAAATGTATTCATGGTGCTCAATGAAAAAAAGGTTTTTTTTTTTCTATATTCTTCTTCTTGTCGAATGAGATAAAGATCTGATCCTTGCAGCATATAATATTGAAATATATGAACTGCAAACAATACTCATGTTGTCCTACGCATCTTGAAAAACTTACACAGTAACCGTTGTGGTGGTAGCATACACTGTCGAATAATATATCGACACTGTAGAACAGTAGAGCTGTTGTTTTTTCAGTTCTCTTAAAAAATGAATACTCGGTTCTCCTTTCAATGCAAAACACCAAAAAATTCAAGAATGAAGAAAAAGAGAAAATGTTGTTCATTTTTGTCCACAAAGGAAAAGAAACCACAACATCAATCTTGTCAGAGGCCACAATATTGAGAAAGGCTTCTATTTGCGGAGTAGTACGAGTGATGTTTTCATGTTGGCCTTCATTTTTCTAAATAAAGCTTATTGGTCTTCAAGAAGCGCAGACCGTAAAAGAATATATTCACCCTATCGAATTTACAAAAGTGTTTACTTCTTCATCTTCTGGTTAAAAAATTTTGGGATCCTGCCATCGCAGCGCATAATATAAAGACATGATGGAAACATATGAAGTACAAAGAATATTCACGTTATCCTACTTATTGCGAACAACTCTTACGATAACTTTTCTAGTATTACATACCGTCAAATGATGTTACAATTCTATGGAACATTAAAATTCTTGTTTTCTTTATTCTGTGTCCTCAAATATATACTCGACTTCCTCTCCTCCCACCATCTAGAAAAATTCTCAATGATGAGAAAAAGAAAAGACTATTCATTCTCTCCTACATAATAAAAAAAAAACCACAACATCAACCTTGTCATAGGACGCATTACAAAGAAACCCGATACCTCCGTCGAGTGGTATTGCGTTCTTTTTTTTCAGTTCTGTACGAAAAATATAAAGCGCTGACTTTCTCCTAGCGCATACTTTCGAAAAAAAACCTTGAAATATTTGACTTCCAAACAACATCTCGTTTTACACAGTCGCTTCAAAAACTTTATAATATGCACTTCTTGCGAAAGTATCCCCTCGAGAATTTGCGTAGTTAGATGAAGTACGTTCGTGTTGTTGATTTCTTTTTGAGATTTTTTAAAGTGTTATCTCTCGGACTCAACACAATATACACGGTAGATAAAAAGCTTATAATACATGGGAAAGACAAATATCAGTTTATTTCGAATTCTCTTATGTGGACAAAAGCCACACTTATATCTTTCGATTACAGGCCATCGAGTAACGTAATAATTGTTTGGAGAAGGGTTTTATCACATATTTTTACTTCTGTTAGAAGACGATATACAGGGAAGTGTTACCGAAGTGTGCGCTTGCCAAAAGTGTTTGAAGTATAGAAAGACAAGAAGACTCACATCTACGTAATCATTTGAGAATCTTACAACGCTAATCTAATCGGAGCGTAGACTACAGAGAAATATTTTCTTACCTTTCGCATGATTCTCTTCGATAAGAAAAAGACAGAGTCAGCCTTCAAACAACGAAGACCGTGTAAAACCTCACAGTTGACTTCAGCCTTTGCCACGATTGTCTGGTCAACAAGTAGTCGAGTCTGTCTATGATCTGTTCGATGATTTGATGCAGCATATGTCGATGATGAAAGTAAATCTCAAATATTCCCTATTGGTAAAATAAGTTTCGGTCAACTCCAAGCGCCGTTTATTTCGAAGATGTTTTCAATCGATAAACTTCAGATTTCATCATTCATAAGACCTGACACCAAGTCATTTTCTTTAAAACGTTTTCGATGAAAAAATGAAACATTATTTCGATGAGCCCACTCTATGTCATTTCGAGCCACTCAAAACCACTCCGAACCCCTGCAAGCTACTTCACACTACTCTAATTTATATCTCAACGAGAAAAATAATGTTCAACAATAGACTATGGATCTGAACGCAGATGAAATGAAGGTAACATTGGCAATCAACATCATCACTATTCGTATTCCTGATCCTCACATCCCATAGAGTCTACAGTCCACAGACTCTACATCTCACACCCCACATCTTATACAGCCCAGAGCTCATACACCCTACCATACTTGGAACCGGTCGTAGTTTTCTTGACTGGACCGGACCAACCGGCGAAAGTTCGATTCCAAGTATGCATCCCACATATCCCACACACTCACAACATGATTGTGGAATATTAGGCTTGTTGTTGACATATCGATAGATGGGCGTAGTCTGGACTAGACATCGGCGTGACCAATGTTTTTTGGTCACGGTTACAGTCACGGTCACGATGGCAACGGTCGTGACCGTGACCGTGAGTCACGGTAGCCACGCCTGTCTCTATACAAACGACTATTTTCTCTTTTCTCAAAATATCATACCCTTCTTTTCCAATAGGAGGTCCCTATACTAGAAGGCTGTCCATAATAGAGGATCCCCTTGGAGAAATATGTGCGAGATTTAGCATAAGACCCCATTCAATAATCGAATTTTTCGAAAAATGACAACTTCAACCACTGGATTTACACCGTAATATACTTAGTTTTCAGAGTTTTGAGCTGAAAACCTTAACTAAGTGTTTTCAACATTTTATCTAGGCTTTTAAAATCCGAAAAATTCCTTCTCAGAGCATCAAAATCACCTTAGCTTTCTGAACAATCTTTTTAGATGAAATCTGTAAAAACAAAAGAGACAACACAAGATCCTCTGGAAAAGTTTTGCGATTGGACACAATAGAAAATCTCGGATCTCCTCGTGGGGAGAGGCGAAAGGTAATATAACAGATAAACGAAAAAGATTAGGTATGAACAAAATTGATGAATTTGTTTTTGAGAAAATCTCTTACAGTTCTTGAAAGTTTATTTGGCCAAAGCCTGAATAGAAATGAGTGGAATCAGAACAAGTAGAGAAAAGATCAATCGTCGAATAAGTCATCTGATAAAAGTAAAAAAAAGTCGAAAATATATGAAAATGACAATTCTTGTTCAAGGAGGTCATAATATTTTTTAATGGTACATTTTTTTCTAAAGTCTTTCTATGCCAGCTGTTTAAAATATATTAATACTGAGAATATTTTTTCTGGTATCGCGATTGTATTGATTCTATTTCTTCGTTTTGAGTTAGCATAATTAGAAAAGGATATTGATATATATTGCAAGAATACTACATATAATATTTAATTCTCTAGTAAAGTTTGAAAATAACTGCTTTATATTTACATTGAAAATTTATCGTGACTGGTCGTGACCAGGTTTTGGTCACGGTCACGTCACGGTCACGGCAGTCACGCCGATGGCTAGTCTGAACAGGCTCTGAATGGACCCATCAAAATAATGTTTGATTTATTTTATCAAAGCTTTTTCAAAGAAAATGGCTTACGAGGAAGCTTTCCAAAGTGATCAACCGCTTTTTCAAGGACGCACACATGACTGCATGCAGTTTTTTGCGCTGATTTCGAGTATCAGAGTTCTAGTGTCTCTTAGGTATTCCTCTGTGCTATGGGTGTGGGTCATCTCATCACCAACATCCACACGCGACGCTATAATCTACACCACACTCCACACTCTACCCTCTGGGTTTTCTTTGTTACATAAAGGATGGCGATCAATTTTGTGGAACTCACATATGTTTTCAAAGAAAATAGTGAGTGTAAGTTTTCAGTTCGAGGTTGGCGGCTCCTTCCCCCCCCCCCTCCCCCCATTACAGATACCCCCTCCATTACAGACTTTAAGAATAGAGAATAAGAAGCGTCAGGCTTTCTAGAGTTTTTTGCAAAATTGATTAAGTTATAATTTTGAAAAATAATGAATATCATTGTTTGTAAGTTGATTAATATATATAATAGTGCCTAAGATCTGCTGTAGGTATCATATGTATATGCAAATATCGTAATCGATTCAAGTGATTATTGACTTTATATCTACTACCATAGCCATATGTATCAATTTACTATTTCGCCCAAACTATTAAAATATTGTATGCAGTTTATCTACTCGTTGTTCGTCAAGACTGTTAACTTTGCTCACTCTACGAAGTAGGAATATAGATATTTTATCGTCTAGACTATAAAATACCTATATTCCTATTTCGCAGAATAAGCACACAGTTAACAGTCTCGATGAATAACGAGTAGATAAACTGCATCATATACTACACTGTTTTATGGCAAATAGCAAATTGATACATATGACTGGGGCAATTAAGATAAAGTCAATATTTAGCTGAATCATTTAAGATATGACCACATGCATGCTAATTTCCTACAACACAAACTTTGATATAGCCGAAATACATTTCTAAAACAAGCAGAAAGTTAAAATCGACTATCCAATGTAATACATAAGAAAAAGTATCTCACCATCCTTTCTTTATATGACAAAGAAAAGCCTAGAGGGTACTTTTGCATATATAGTGTTTTTCTACTTTTTGATACATCTCAGCATTTAAAACTTAAGATAAAAACATCACGAAAAAAGTATTTGTGTGAATATTTTTTTCTGAAAATGTATGATTGACTAATTAGCAATTCAATTTAATGAAAAATATTCCTGTCAATAGGATATGGAGGTTATGGCATGGGACTAAGGAAGATCTACGGATCACTACGACCTTGATATTTGAAATTAGCGCAAAGAAACTGCATACAATCATGCATATTTCCATGAAAAAGCAATTAGTCACTTGGAAAACCTTTCTCGGCAGTCAAGATCCGTTGGCTATCTGTACTAGTTGGCTCTTGTTTCTTTTTCTTTTATTCGCAAATTCAAATTTATATGGAATATCACTAGTCCTTGGCTGTTATGTCGTACTTTCGATGTACTTTCGTTTATTCTAGATTTATTTATGAGTATCATATCGAAAGTAAACTAGCTTATCTCCATTGCTTTTAGAAGCCATTACAATCTCTTTCAATAGAATGAGTTTCTCAACAAGAGAGCTAGACTCTATTTTCGATTATTAAAATGCTATGATAAAGTTGGAGGTCGTACTAGGGCAGGCCTGTTCTGATGACAGCCGAAAATGGCTGCTTGCATCTTTTGCTTTTGAAAAATTTCAGTGTTTCATGCAGAAGTATAAGCATGTTTTGAAGTTTTTTGCAGAATGACAAAATTCAGCCCATTGACCGGCTCGGCTGTTTTTTGGCTTTCGAAGTGACCACGCTAACAGATTGTTTATTTAAAAGAGACAACTCTGACGAAAGCTGAAAAAATACGATGAAATTATCAGTTCATATGATTAAGTTTTGTGACAACTAACAGTGGAACAAGAGTTGGAATAATCGCTCAACTACTGTGAGCTTTTCACAGTATTGGCAACATTGAAAAGATATAATGATGCTCTACAATAACCCATCAACTCTTCTGTATGTCGATTATCTTTACAAAGTAGTGGACTATGATGCAAGCACATTTTCCCTTAGTCTGATTGGCAAAAGGCATGCGCAAGCGATAACTTAAACATTTTCTAGCATTGAATCGAAGTGATCGTTTGATTCTTTGATTTCATCTAGTTAACTGTTTATAGGGTGTGGGTGAGGCCTAATGCAAGGAGCAGTTATACCCACATGCATCTACATCCACTCACACCAATGCATCCACCCACGCTCACATCCACCCACACATTCACACTCACACCTACACACCCATCCACACTCATCACACACTCACACATAACACATACACAAACAAAACTCCCACGATGTTTCTCACATCGGTGTTTCATCTGATTTCGACAAAAATTCACTGTCCCAACTTATAATCCTATGATTAAACAAAGTATGTTTTTGATTTCATTTCCGATCGCATGTTGAGTCTGCTTCTAGCTTGTATTGGTGATAACGAATGAAGATCTGTGGTTTGTCTCGTACTTTTGTTTTCATATAGCTCAACAGTGTTGTTCTCTTTTTCCATCAGCAAGCAATACACCAAAGAATGACACGTCAAGACTCATTTCTTCAATCATGAACAGATCAATAAATGTTGATGATAAAAAAAGGTTTTCCGTACGCTACTAATGCAAGCAATTGCCATCACTCTTTTGTTCTAGTTGTAGAATGTCAAAGACTGAACATGAATAAACGAAATATTGTTTTCTTTATGAAGATCACAAGAAAAGCCTTGGTTTGAAGATTGAAGTCAATCGATAAGTCGTTTTTCATATTCAATAACTATTTTAATATCCCAATAAATTCATCATGACATGCCTGAGAACAATATACACATAGTGATCTCTTACCTAGGTGAATGTTCTTGTTTTGATCTAGACATGTAAGTTACCACAAGAGAGTATAGATATGTGTGTGAATGAAGGTTCAAGCCTAGATATAGATCTTCTCTTCATACACACCTACAACGTCACAATTCATTGAGATGTAGAAATGATATACAGTCTAAAACACCCTTTCAAAAATATCCTCTATATTTGGTCCTTGAAAAAAATGTCCTTCAGAGTAAACGTTCTTGGTGAAAATGTCCCTCATCCACAATTGTTGTTTTTTTTAAACATTGCTGTTGAAAGGCGGATAACACTGTAATCAAGGCATATAATCTATGCGCACCCATACTATATCGACACACCGCACTCTATAATCATCAAGCATTATGTACATTCACTGAAAAGACGGTTCGATGTTAGAAGAAATGTTTTCAGAGGATCATACCACGAGAGCCATTTCTCAGGGATATTTTCACTACGAACATTTTTAGAAGGAATTTTTTCAAAGTAAGTTTTAACCTGTTACTTTGCAGTGACATAAAAAAAGAGACAAATATTTATTTTTATAAAATAATACTTACCATGCATTGGGGTACTCGAAGGAACAAAATAAAAGAAAAAAAAACTATCTACTTTTATATAATAAGGCTTACTGTTAAAGTTGGTTGGAAAATCATCGATCAAGTGCGATTTATTGTAATATTAAAAATGCCAGTGATTAAATGACATATTTCGACAACTTGTTTTATTATGTATGAAGTTGTCGATTAATCGCCAATGTTTTCTACTATCCCGATTGATCGCCAAAAGTAACCTAGTTTTTAATGCTACGAGAATGAATAAAAAATATACTTAACATTTCAGATGATGCTCAATTCTTTTTTCATCTATCTTTGTTTTTATTAATATTAAAAATTTTCAATTGTGACTGGACAGAAACAGCAACAATATTGTTTACCTAAATTTGTCTTAATGATGTAAGCAAAGTTTTGGTAGTGAAAGAATTGAACATAACCATGCTCTCGAATGGGAAACTTGATGGCCGGGCGCTATCTGGTAAATGTGGCTTGTTGATAGAGTTTAACTGACCGGAATTTGAGCAGCATGCAGAGGGCTTAACCTTCTTGGCTACACTTCTAGTTTGTTTAATTAGATAGTTTATTTTCACAGAAAAGAAGTTAGTTTACTTTATTTTTACACAGAATAACCTTTTCAAAAGACTCACGTTGCTGAAGCAGTTTTTATTTTGCAAGACGAAAAAACTTAAAACAGTCACATGGGTCTTTACAAAATTCTAAGACATATTCAACAGCTGCCTCAATCACAAGACTCGACGACTAAGTGTTCAGAAAAGGATGAAACTGACTAGATACAGACAACTAAGTCCTGTAGAAACAGTTCTTCGAATTTCATCGGATTGAGACACGTCCGACAGAATTCAATAGCGATGTTTTGACCTGGGTAGCAACAGAGGTTTCTTAGAATGAGGTATCAAATCAAAATGGTAGAAAATATGCTGATGTGAATATTTTCCAAAGAACACTATGGAAGAATTCTATTCTATGAAAATGACATATTTTGAATATATACGTTACTATAATACCATCTCTATTCTACGAGACTGTAGCGAGCTTTTTTCATGTGAACTACTTATGTAATGCTTGAAACAACCAAAAATGATTCTTGAAAAAAATCAAATTCTACCCTTTGCACTATGGTTCTTTGATAAACTTTAGAGAACTATTCAATATAGATTTCTCAGAATAGTTCTTTAGTTCACAATTCGAACACAAATAAATCATTTTCAAGCGGAAAGGTCTCAGACAAGTCCATTCGAACGTAAATATAAAACTCATCTAGTTCTCTTCTGTTTGCGGGTTCCACGATAAGGCAGACAGATGAATGGAACCACCTGACTTTCACTAATAAAATAATCTTATCAATCCGAAAGCCAACCATAAAGTCTTGTATTCGAATGTGTGCACTTTCATGCAAAAATCGTCTTCAAAGCGATATATAAAATGATGTATTCAAGCTCTTCCATAGACGAATATATTTTTTTGCAAGCAGCCGCTTATAATGTGAGAGCCAATGTATTATGTCCATTGCTCATACGTGGGCACTTTTCGAAAATCTTTTTCCACAGCTGGTATCGATTTATCTAATTTGTAACCCAATTTTGTGTTCCTGTTGTATACCTGTACTATGAGAACATGTTTTAAATCGATATAATCGGGATACAGTTCTTCTACACAACTACTTACTATATTATTGTGAAGATGTGATGTTCGGCGAAAGCATCAAGGGAAGAATATATCCAGAAATATTTGTTTTCCATTTTCTATCTCTTGATGAGTTCTATCTAGCGCGATAAGATGTTTCTTTCTCATGAAAGTCGACTCTTAATAACATGGACACTTTAGGAAAACTCATCAATTTTCACTATTAAAAGCTCGGAAAAGTTGTTCGATAAGTTTAGAGTACTATATTGCTGAAGAACGGTGGGTGTGGTATGACTGTATATCGACGTATTTATGCACAGATGGATACAGAATGAATAAAAGACTCCTATCTGCAGCCACTTACCTAGTTATTTGCAAGGGATTTCACTCACCACCTATTGGTAATGGTAACCAGAATATATCTGCGTTGATAGTATAACAATTAATAATTATTTTTAGTTCACATCTTTGACGATAATGACATTAAATCACAAGCATTTCGTTGTAAACAGTGTTTGTCTATTTTCTAAACACAAGACACTAGCACCATCATTCGCGATCAAATGTACATATTTTCATTGCTTCAAACAATCGTCCAATATTATTTCATCATGGATCGATAAGAACGATAGTATAAAAAAATCAATTGCTTACGAAAGATTTTATTTTTATTTTAAATTTAATATTAAAGAAACGAACTATGAATTTTGAATCATTAGCTAATGAGTTATTACTTGATATATTTGAATATTTTAATACTATTCAACTTCTTCATACATTCCATGGTTTAAATATTCGCTTGAATGAACTTATTTATCGGCATTTACAAACTTATCCACTTGATTTTCGATCTATATCTAAGCAAGATTTTAATAGTATTTGCCAAAAAAATCTTCCTTTCATAACAAATCAAATAACGTCAATTCATCTTTCAAATGATGATGATACTCCTGAACAACCAAATTTATTTTTGTCATATGGTTTTCATTTTCAACAATTTACAAAATTACAATCACTTTCATTATATTATATTCGTTCAACAGATTTAATTAATAATATTATATATGATTGTTCTCATTTAATTTATCTTAAAATTAGTAAATGTAATTTCGATGATAATATCGATAAAGCTCAAATTTGTGTAAATAATATTTGGAATTTAAAAAATTTAAAATATTGTTATTTAGATATATCATTTTTTAATGATTATTATATTCCATTACCAACAATAATTTCAGTATCTCTTGAAAATCTTTCTATTGCAAATGATTCATTTAATATTAATGATTTGATTTGTTTATTTCAACATACACCTAATATAAAAAATGTTAATTTAAGAATTCAAGATACATCTAATGATGAACAATTTTCATTTATTTTTCCTTCATTGTCTAAACTAAAACTTTATTTTAAAGGTTCATTTGATACATTAAAACATCTTTTACAAATTATGCCTAATATATCAGAATTAATAATTGAAACAAATGGTATTTATATTGATGGATATCAATGGGAACAAATTATTATTAATAATTTATATAATTTAAAAGTATTTAGATTATTAATGTCCTATAAAATTGAACTTGAAAAAAATATAAATGAAGAAATTGATCAATTAGTTGAATCATTTCAAACACAATTTTGGCTTCATGAACATCAATGGTTTGTTCGATGTGATTCGGATACTGAATATGGATTTGTTTATCTTTATACTTTACCTTATGGATTTGAAAAATTTTATAATCTTACAAGTAATATGTCAACATCTACTTGTACAATTGATAAAAAATATAATACATCAAACTATGTTAATACACTTATTCTTGATTATTATTTATTAAGATTTGCATCACAATTTCCAATTCAATTTTCAAATATTTATCATCTTGAATTATCATTTCCTTTTGATGATGTTCTTTGGTCAATTATACCAAGATTTGATCGTTTAATATCAATTGAATTAATCTCAATTATTCATCCAGATGAAAGTGATCGACCAATAAATCAACTTCGTTTACTACTTAATCGAGCTATTCATCTTTATTCAATAACAATGGATTATTTAATTATATCACAATTATCATTAGTACAAATTACAAATAAATCAATTCGTCGACTTGATTTAATAGCTAATGATGGACATTTTTATGGTTTAGAATGTATTTCATTAATTCAATCATTATTAGGTATTCAATGTGAAGTTTTATTAATTAATATTGAAAATCGATCAATCGTTCTTGATTTAATTGAAAAAATGCCTAATCTTCGTGCATTAACTTTTCAATGTCAAGATGATCGATGGGGTGATAGTAATGAATCATTATTAATAGAAGATGAATTTATTCAATGGTTAAAAGATCGCTTACCATTAAATTGTTTGATCGTTAGAGATGAAAGTGAATTATCTGCAATTCGATTATGGATTCGTTAAATTATTTATAGATTGACATATATATATATTTTTTTTCTTTTTGTTATTTAACTAAATTCAGATGAATAAAGTTAAAATCTGTATTGTTGAAAATGATCTCGTAAGTCTTCATACAGAAGTTAATTAAACATTAGATAGAAATATGGACTTTCATTTGTTTTGGTGAACATAATAGATGCGAAAAACATTTAGTACCGCTGATAATGCTTACGACTTTCAGTTTCAGCTGTAAATGATAATAGGAAATGTTTCTTACCTATAATCGAAAAGTAGCTCAGATGCATCAACATTATTAGAATGTCTCGACAACGACTCAATTCTGTTAGTTTTAATATATTTCAAAAGTAGACATTCGTTTTGATAAAATTCAGTATGTTACAACATTTTCAAAAAAAAAAATCGTCGTTATAGCGTACATTATACCAATTGGTATACCAACAGTAAGTATTACATGAAATAACTTTGATATAAAATTAATATCACATGCGTTATTTAATGTTACGATAGTATCCAATAATGTATCACTTCATATCCATTGTGATATAACGACCCACATTCTTCTGATGATTTTTCTTAGTATTATTTTAGTCTATATTGAAATCTTTCTGTTGCTGCATTTCTGCTCATTTGCTAGGTAGATTCTTTTCATTCTGTGAAATATTCTATGATGTCACTGCGCATATATATTTAACTATATGTCATCGTTCTTGTTACATTAGGGATTGTTTTCTTTTCATTTCTTCTTTCGTCTCAAGACAATACTGTCTTCGTTACATAAAGAATATAATCATAGCTAGCACGATTATGACTGACAATTTTATTATGTCGATTGACAGAAAATCAAATAGCTGCTACTATGTCATTGTAAGACAACATATGTTTGTGTGAGAATGAAGTATTCCATTGAATTTGTGTTTCGACAGCTGTTAAATCTACTGATATTCAATTGCAAAACTTATTGGAAATTTTCTTTCTCTAAAAAAAAAAATACATTCGATATTAATGTTACTTCCGAGATTAGAACATAGAATGAATTATATAAGTAATGGAAGACTCTAGACTACAGCTACCACAATTTAATATTAATAGATTTTATTGTCTGAACATTTTTCAATAAAAAATAAAGCGAAAGAAGTGGTAATTCGATTTGTTAATCATAAAATAACGGCTTTGAGAATTGCGTATTTATTATATCTATTTAAAAATACTACAAAGCTATTGCACAAGAAATTGACTAAAATTTTACAAGAAAAGTTAAGAACTAATTCTCATAAAACATTGAATTTTTTGTCTACAGATTGGACATGAACGAAGTGCATATCCACATGGAACACAAGCACATAAGTGTCCACAAGGCATACATGCTAATTGTTTTTCTTCAGTAAGACATATAAAACATTCACCTAATGATTGTTTCAATGATTGAGATGAACTATCTAACAATTGTTGATATTGTGATGGAATTATTATATTATCTGAAGAACCTTGAATAATATCAATTTGTTTTTGAAGAATCGAACAAGCCATTGTTAAATCAATATCTGTTTGAAAATCATCATTTTTGATTTTGAATTGATCTTCGATGCAACGTTTAATTATTGCTAATGGATATTGAGAACGAAGACGTTCAACTATAGGTAAATCAAGTCTTGATTTAACTAAACGAGTAAGTTGATCTTTATCAATTTTATTTTCTGATAAAATTAGTTTTTTTTTCGATGTTTGAATCCTTTGATATAATTGATTTCCACATAAATGTTTAGCATACGTACAATCAGGAAACCATCGAGCATGTTCAATCATAGGATTATCATTTGGACCCCATTTATGTAATGAACCATTACAATAAAAACATGTTACTGAATTATCAGTACCAGCAAAAAAGAATCCAGCACGAACTAAACTTTCAATACTTGGTGAATTTTCTTTCCAATTACTATTAGAAAACGTTGCTTCTCGACGAGATATTTCAGCCATTTGTGGATGAGATGGCTGAAATTTTTCCTCAAGTTGATCATTAATTATTTTTGGTAAATTATTTTTCGAAGGCATTGAAAGAACAAATGGACATTGTGGAGCAATTCTTGTATGAACTTCAGCTGGATCATCATTAATTGTCCATTGATGACAAATTGTATTACAATATATACAAATAACTCGATCATTAACATTACATGAAAACCAACCAGCAGATGCCATTGATTTACTACTTGGTGTAAAATGTGACCAATGAGAAAGACTACGAATTCGAACTTCTCGTATTGTTTCTGATTCATTTAATGAATATTTCTTTTTTTCAATAATAGCTGCTTGTTTTGGAATATCTGTTTTTGAAGTGAGAATTATTTTCTGTTTTTCTATCTTACTTACAGAGGAGCAACCACTATGTACATAAGATTGTTCAGCAAAGTCTCTAGTTTGAATAATGTCACTAGAAGCCATATTGATATAGTTCAATAAAGTAATAATGAAATGATGATGATGAGTTTCATTTTTATAGTATTTCAATCAGGATATGTGTTGGGAACTACCTAACATCATTGGTTTTTTTATCGGACACCCCTGAATGGAGGGAGAAAAAAAAAGCGTTTTTTCTGTCCCATACGTCATTGTAATCTTCAACTACGTGGAAGAAAAGAAGAAAGTATTTCATTGCGTTCTTTTATTTACTCTCTGACAAAATATTACTGTACGCAGTGTTACGCCGCTTCGTTTTTTACTTTTACATTGATGAAAATTTTTAGGTTAGATTTTTGTCCATATCAAAAATATTCTTCCCATCACTCAATAGTTTCGAATTTATTTCCAACAGTTTTGAAGCTTTCTTGAATGTTAATAAACTTAATTCAGTTGATACTACTACTCGTAATTTATTTTAGAATTTTTTTTTTCAAATAGATTTGACATATGTGTAGAAATGAAAGCATCGAATTTCTCATCAGGAATAGTTTTTAATATTTAGACATAGAAATATTATTTACAATATAGTATCTATTTAAATATATGTCTAAAATACTGTTTTTTTCTATTTCTATTCTGTGCAAACTTTAGTAAAAGAAGATTAATTCTCAATGTAATGAAACATGAAGCGCGAAGAACGACACATGACGAAGCGTCTAAATCTTTTCTATTGACATTCTTTTACTTTGTATACCTAGATACCGATAAGCAAATGTCCTATTGTTAGTACATTAATGAAAAAAGGACGAGTAAGAAAAATCAAATTACTTGATTATCTTGCATTTTATTGCTTCATCTATGAGTAAAGAAAATCAAGCAAAGATTTTCAGTGTTTTCGAAAATCAGAGCCTATATTTTGAATTGAAAATTTTTTTTTAGTCGAAACGTATGTTAAAATTTTCTTCACCTCAATATATAACATAGTTAAACAAAGATCCATAAAAGACGAATTTGTTCAAAACTAGTTTTGTTAACTTAACTAGTACTCTGCTTATAAATGTTTCTTTATTGTTTAATGTTCAATTAAAATCGTTTGTGTTTTCCCTTTCAATAAACATCTTACATGTATAAATGATGAAAATCAATAGTCAGAAAAAACAAGCAAATTACATTTCATTCATGATAGATTTGATTGTATCAATGCATGACTCTTTGCATCTGAAAGAAGAAAATACGATTCAATAAATTCATGATATAGAATAAATCACAAAATAAAACAAAACAAAGTATTGATTATTCTCATAATCATAATTTACGAAAGTACTGCATGCATTACAAAATCGTCCTGGTCATTAATCAATATCAACACAAATCATGTTCTTCACTGCATTTATTTGACACTTATGGTCGGTGGCAATCTATTTGTGTTCCTTCCACTATTTTTGAAAGGATCAATAAACAATGCTTATCAATTTTCAAATCTTCGATAGGACTCAATGAGACTTGTGTAATGATCGCTATTTGATAAAAGATATCGAAATATTATTCGCAACATTAAGTGATGGTCGATATTTAAAAGAAAAACGAATAATTGAAATTCATAAAATACATATATGTTTCTTAAAAAAACCTTCATTACTTATTTGGTTTTCTACATAAAGAATATAAAAATAAATTAGTAATCATATCCTGACGTCTTTTTCCATCCATTGGTCATCATGGTTATGAACCCAAAATCTATTTACATGAAATTCAAAGATACTAAATGAAACCATAAACTTCCGTTTGAATATCATCCATTGATAAGGTGTCATATTGCATCATCGAGTGCAAAAACAGAATGTTCACATATTATTTATATTTTTCTCAAAAAAAAAAAGATTTGCTTTGTGATTGTATTCATCATAACTTTAAAGAAACTAAATTAGGATTCAAAGATCGTCGCATACCTTGAATTTCTTCGTGTCCGATCGAATTTTCTCTGAAATTGAGTGTGGTAAGTGTCTGTGTAAAATGAGCGAAAGACCGAAATATATGTATACTATCTGTCGAGAGGCGAAGAGTGGCACAGAGATTTTAGCGCCGTACTTTCAAGTATGACTCATTTTTGAGCGGTTACTTCACCTTCACTTCTTTTCTTATTTGTCCCTTGAAAAGTCATGGTTTAAGGTTTCCCTCTCAAAAAATGTTACTCTCTGTCAAAAGGGTCGAAATTAAGACAAAAGCATGGAAAGGTACCCCCTGATGTGATCTTCTAAAAAAAGGCAACAATTTTTCCTTGGCATCTCGTTTTTTTCCAAAATTTTTTAAAGATTTCTGTCATCCGTATTGGGTGTCGGTGTGGCTGTGGGTGTCGTTCTTCTCTTCATCCACACCCACCCACATCCTCATCACACCCATACCCTTAATCTACAAACTTTAGTCTATTTAACAAAGGATATTGAGAAGGAGTGGATAAAGACTGACTTCAGGGTAGGCTTTGATATTTTGCCTCCACTCATGCAATGCAGAGCAGTAGGAGATACCTTCTATTTATTGAACTGTTGAACATGGGAAGTTTATTAAAGATAATATTGATTGATTCTAGTGCTAAACTTTGAAACAAAATAATGTTTTCACAAACTTCTCTCTCTGATACCAGTCGTTGTGAACTAGTTCCATCTCGCTTATTGTTGCCGTACCAAAATTATAATCTTTAAAATCTTCGAGCACTTTTATAAATTCTTCTTTTGCTGTGAAAGATTTTGTGAATCGAACCACAGTAACATGCGCCGTTTGAATAGAGTATCGCTTATCTATGCTTTGCTGAAGTGATGAAGTTTTAAATGCTGTCCTCACGCTATTCCGAAGCTCATCAAGAAAAGATTGTTGAGGAAATCCTTGTATCATAATGCACGATGGTGATGCAGTGATACCCTTAAATCTGATTCCAATATTTTTTTGCGATGGTAAGCACTTATGGATGAGATCGATATAGTCTTGAACTGCAATCTGCTTTAAATCAAATCCTTCATAACAAGAGATGATCGACATCACAGTGACATGCATATCGGAAGACGGATAATAATATTGCTCCGGTTCAATTGCGTGTAAAGCAGCAAGAAATTTCAGAATTCGATGCCTCACATGTTCATCCGGTCTGAGTAAAAGTGTTACGCCAAGTCTTTTGTCAAATGGTGAATCTATCAGATCATCCGTTTCATATTGATCTGATCTGATTTTTTGAATGGCATCATTATAAAGTTTATTATAGGTGCTGATCAGTTCTGCTGACATCGATGGTCTGATTGCCTGTCAATAATAAACACATAATTGTGAATCAAATGGCCACCTCACTTTTTCGAAAAAGCTCTAGGTGAAAAACTAGAAACCAATTTTCATTTTGAGTCATAAGTCGGCTTTGAACTTTGTTGACAATAAATGTTCCGCAAATAAAGTCGAATAGTTACAAAGTTTTTTTTTATAGACTCAGGACGCCGTCCTGCATTTCTAATATAAATGCCGTCAAAATCTGAAAACTTCTTTTTCCTTATATGACACTTTCTCAAAAACTTATTCTTAAAGACTGTCCAAGCTGTTTGAAAAATACTTCAAAGTATTTTTAGAAGTGCATTCTTATATACGCAGATGTATGCACTGATATCTGTAAATTGGAATAGCTCAATGGTTAAAGTAACAGACTCTAAACTTTGTGATGTCGTAGATTGGATCCCGATTGTCAGCTATCTCAAGTTTTTCATTATTTTTCAAAGGACATATGTTGACAACTTTTACGCCTTTCAACTGATCAAAACATGATTATTGTATGATGTAAAAATGATCCTGCGAATCATCGTTTTCAGGTCATTTCTACATCATCAAAAAGTGATGAAATAATAACCTTAAAAATTGATCATTGAAATGACAGAAAAATGATCATAAAGTCAAAAAATGACTATTTAATTGCTCGTTAACGGCTCATAAAAATCATCATTTTCCGTCTGCTTGACACGAACTGAAATATTGTGCGTTATTTCTCTTCTAACAAGCGTAAATGAAGTATGAAAATATGTGCTTTATACTTACCTTTATATTGATATTCTAATCTGTGTGCGAGAAGAGGAGGAGAAAAACAAGAATAGAAAAGGAAAAGATAGGTGATATTTGAAAAAAAAAAGCGTCTGGCAACAAAAGACAATGAGAAAGAAAAGAAAACTAATTAGCAAGAAACCTATAGAACGCAGGAGAAAAATATTAAAAAATAATTTTTCTCTTGCGTTCTATAGGTTTCTTGCTGATTAGTTTTCTTTTCTTTCTCATTGTCTTTTGTTGCTAAAGGCCTACTATTGGTTCCTTAAACGCTCTTCTTTATATATGACACATCAAGTTCGAACTGATTAAATCCTTTCTAACCAAACCACCTCATTGAAGTATGATAAATCGACAAAAAATTGGCAAAAGTGGCGTCAATCGGTCTGTCTAGTCCGGTTTGCCGATCCTCTTCCAACTCTGTTGTAATATCGTTAGACAGCGTTCATTTTTTGGCTACCGCGTTTTTATGCGAAAGATAGGACATCTTTTACGAAGTAAGACTGTCCACTATGTTCTTCTTTCTATCGCCAGTAAATACATTTTGTCTACCACTCTGCCTGACTCTTATCGACACACACTTACATAGTATGCTTGGTGCCTCTCTAACAGACAAAATTAAAAGATGGCTGTTGACTTCCTCTGTGCAAAGCCAATATGACGACGGCAACGGGCACGACTTATGTCATGACTGGATCATATAACGAGAACTGTCATTTTCAAATGACTACTGTCAAAGAGATGATCTCGTTCATTCGAGAAGCAATTGACATGCTCGATATTGCACCTTCATCTGATCCCCTCATCATTGCTGATTATGGCTCATCTCATGGAGGGTGCGGGTGTGGGTGTCGTTCTTCTCTTCATTCACATCCACACTCATACCCACACCATCAATGGTCTATTCAACCATATGAAAATAACAAACGTTTCAGGTTTTGTAGAATTGCAGAAAATCGATCAAAACTATCATAAATAATGTAATCAATCTATAGATTATATGTTTGTTCTCATTCAGCCACTTATTCGCTGGTTTTTTCACTGATACGAGAAAAGAGCCCGGTATCATACTGCTCAAAGTATAAATCAAAAAGAAAACATAATAAATCTTGAACAATATTGCAGAATTTTTTTTTAGATTTTGAATAATTTTGAAAATCTTATTTCTAGATAATGTGAATATTTGATTAAAAAGATCATATTTGTTCATCTATTAACTCTTTTTTTTATTTCTTTTTAAAAAGGCATGATTTCAAATAATTGAATCTATTTATTCTTCCTGAAAAACAATCTATGCTTATTTAATGAATAATACAATATGATTGATATCATGTCATTTATCATCAACTTCATTCAATAATTCTACTGAAAAAGAAATAATGATGTCAACTAGAGAAAATTTATTTCTGTTAAAGTACATTTGTTAAATCATAAAAAAATATCCAGAAGTTTTAATTCTATTTGTTTGAATATAATCAGTGCTCTTGTTATATGAATACAATCTGTGAAATATTAAATTTGATTTAACAAATATGAGAGAGAATTAATTGAATTTTTAATTTATGATCAAAGCTAATGAAAATGTAAATATTTTGTATTTAGCTCTAAAGCTTAAGTGAGATTCAAGTTTGTACCTAGAATCTAAAGGAAGTTTATTGAAATTCTATTAGACGATATCAATAGCTGATAAAAATAATATTATTTTATTATTCATAAATAAATCACAAAATAAGTTGTTATGAAGTTACTAATGTCAATTTATCATTTTTAATCACTCTTATTATAAATATTCAGGTAGTTATAGTTAGTATATTGTTATACATCGAAAAATAAAGTGCAAACTAAAAACCGATATTGAAGAAAATAGCGAATAAAGAGACAAAAATCAAAATGTTTCCAGATACGGTCAATTGTGGCGCTGAGTTTTCACCATCTGGGCCTATGGTTTTATTAAAAACAGACATGCAAGAAATCGTAGCGTCGATCATGCCTGATGAATAAGAACGACCAGCAAAATATGTGAAGACAAAATATTTCATAAGTTCATCATAATCACCATTGACTGAAGGATCACTTTGAAAATATACCCATGCTTTTGATGGATCTGTTGGTCCTGACTCACCTAGCATAAAAGTACCATTACGAAGGAATGCTATACTACCTATTCCACTACCAGACGAATTCTTTACTGGACAACCTGGAGGAGGTTTTGATTGAATGTCTGGTATTGGAACTCCACAGCTTGAATTTTCGATATTTTCAAACGAACTTATCAATTTAGCAAGAATGTTATTTGAACATTCCTTTCCCCAAAGCGCATCGCAACCACTGTTTCCAGTTTCTTCAAGATTTTGTATTGGTAATTGACCCCAGAGATCGAAAGATATACCCATGGCAATACAACGATCAGTCGAGTTTAGAGTTGTATTGCCACTGAACACCTTCAATGTCTCTTTATGTGTGGAATTGACTGGACGGTGATAAACGTTTAAAAACAAATCCATCTGTGTCGAATACAAGAAGGTTGTTCTAGGAATGGAGACATTTGGAGTGAGATGAGTAACGTTTGGATTGCCACCAAAACTAAATTTGCTTCCCATACAACCATAATGCAATGAAATAGATGCGAATAAAATAAGTTTTGCTAACATGATAAAAAATGATGTTTTTTAATAAAATAAATGAGCAAGAAAGTAGAAGAAAAAAAAATTAGATAAATGTGTATTCATATCTCAAGTTTCAAGGTGAATCAGTTAATGCCAAGACGCAATAATGTTTAGCGCATGACAATATCTTTAGTTTTAGTCTAAGAAGAAAGAGAAAAAAAGCTTATCAATTATTTGTCTTCGGCTCTTGTCAAACAACTTTTGACGCAGTTTATGGCCTGTTTTTTATATCATAGTTTAGAGTATACGTCAACATATAGATAGAAAGTAAAGATGTTGCACCAGACCATTTTGTTACAAAAAATCGAAACCTTAAGCAAGGTTTCGTAAAAATCTAAGACATGTTCAAAATGATTAGCAACGATGTAGAAAACTTTTTTAAAGGTTTCGAATTGATTACAAAAATCGAAACCTTTAGATTTCGTATCATGTACGAAACTATTTTTAACTTTTGTAGCAAAATCAAAACTCTTTTTGGTTCCGTATGGCACCTTTTTTCTCAGTGTGTCTCTTCTATATCTCTATATCTTCTACTCTAGCATTTAATCGAGTTTCCAGGTAAGCCATAAAAGACATAACATGATATTGCTTGGAGATCAAAACAAATTGATCTTCATCAACACCACCATCAGCTTAATAACGTTCAAAGAATGTTTGACACAGAAGAATTATTTCATGCCCATAAAACATCTTGATCAATTCAAAAAAAGTATAATCCGAAGTTTGTGCAATTGAGGTTGTGGATGTATGAGTGTGGTTGTGTCTATGTTATTTATTCATACCCACATCTACACCTACATCCTTGTTTTTAATACTCTCTTCTAGTAACAATCGGTGATGATGTTTACGATAAAAACAATCACTTTAATTCATTTTCTAACGATCAAATCGTGCAATCACGGCAGATGTTGTATCGGTGAAATTGTTTTAAAATGGTTCGAAAATTAATAAAAATAATGGTGAAAAACTGTTACAAAAAATGCCAAAAAAAGGACTTTGTGTCAGACATTAAAATTTTATCTTCTAAACCATTTCCATTTAATTCAAAGTAACCATTTCAATAACTTGTGCCAAATCTATTTTTTGGTGCTTTTGTGATAGTGTTTCATCATTATTCTTGTTCGAATCCGAGCCATTTTAATGTCATTTTTTCGATGCAATCTCTGCCTGGGCCTTTAAGAAACTCTGTGTTTCAGCACATTGAATTTAGCTAATAGGGTGTAGGTGTCGTTTTTCTCTTCATCCACACCCACACCCCACCCACCCACACTCACGCACCCACACCCACACCCCACACCCCACACCCTACACCTCACACCCCACACCCTATTGAGTTCCTACCGTAACATCCTGACCAAAAATTCGCTCACCATTATTAGGCACAACTCATTATGCTTGAATGATAGACGTTGTTTTGCGATATTTAGTCAACAATTCCTCAGTCTGAATCTATATCTTTCTCCATCTATGGAAACAATATGATGAATTCATCAAATACGATCTTTCTGTCTCCACTAACATTCGATGATCCATTCGCTGGTAGAAATCCCAAGTCGTCGTGATAATTTCTTTTTGTATAACATTTAAAATAATTCAGTTTTTATGTTATATAGAGTTACACATGAATACAAACATCAAAGTGTAATATTTGCCATTGATTTATACAACGGATATATTGCGACAGACATACGACGAGTGTTTTTAGAAGGCGTTTTTCTTGTTGAATCACATTGAGATCAGTTACACGCTGTCTTCAGAATCAAGATTAAAATGTGCATTTACTGCTGCAACTTGCTGTCCTCCTCCAGTACCAACTTGATTGCTAATTGTTTGCATAACTGAGCCATCATCAAAGTGACTGCATTTTGGAATTTTGTCGATCAATTTGATTAACTCATTGCGAAAGATGGAACTCGTCAAGGTAAACAAATAGAAATTACTTGCGTGCCCAACAAAGGCAAGCGAAATAACGAGAGTAAGACACAATTGATCCATTGCTTTTTGTGCGTTACTCTTCTGTTGTGCTGCCGTAGACACATTATATATACGTTGCAAAGCCAAGGGTGTAGTTAAGATAATCAAGACGGTACACTGTACAATGAGCATGACTAACATTTGACGGTAGTCTTTGCTTTTTGGGCGAGTGATGACTGTTGAGTTAGTAGGAAACATTCTTCGCCGTCGTTGACGAATATTAACTATAGTAAGTAGACCAAAAATGAACATGAGAATGGGTGGACATAGGGCATAGATAATGAAAAACCAATAGAGAGAGAAAACAGCACGGTAGAAACCTTGTTGGGTGGTGCACACGGCTGATACCAAGTTGAATGGTGGACCAATGCGACCGATATCGATGACATTGAAAATAGCCACGTGAATGTGAGCTAGACACATGATTAGTAGAAGCAGAGCAATGGCACATCGAGCAACAAATGCACTGCTCAAGCGACGAAGTCTAACATTGAGCGAACTGCGACAATATCTGTCGATACAGGCCAGAACAAGGAACCAGGAGGCCAGAGTTCTATAAGAAATATGTAGGATCGCTTGGTTATCATATTATGATGATTCTCTCTCTTATTCGAACTTATTCTCAATATTATTCGAAACAGAGATATTGACTCAGTCATTTAGATATAGAAAACAGAAGCCTAGGTCTTCGATTCATCGAACAGGCAGACTTCAACGATCAGTTGAAATATTCTTGTACGATCTATAAAGAAACTGAGACTCTTCTCGAGGAATACAAGATATGAGGATATTTTTTTGTTATTTCTGTCATAAATCACAGTTAGAAATTCTAGTTGAATTCGAGTCTAAAGCATCATGATCAATGAATGAGCCAAATAAGTTATTTTTATAGAATAACAATTCCTGCTCACCTTGCAGTATTATTTAAGAAATATTCTGTTTTACAGATCAATACCGAATAATTGGCCGGATCAATATTGTACGCATTCTGCAGAATGCGTAAAGGAAGCATAATCCACACTACGATACAATTGGCCACATTCGATGCAAGAAAATAAAGAGAGCATGGACAGGAACGAAGACTAGATCGAGTTAATATGTAGAAGTTGAGCACATGGCCAATAATGCCAAGAACAAAAACGGGCAAGAGAATGTGCCAGATAATAAACGCCGCCATGTTGGCAGCTCTCTCGATGTTGTCCATAGTACCTTAAAAAGGTCAAGCAAACTTGTTACTACCGGAAATTGGTACATAATCAACGTTTGAGTAAGTCTCTTCCTATTTCAAGCTTTTTATATTCGTTCGTAGATAACGCTGATCTGTAGTTTTCAGCAACGAAACGCAACATCTGATTTGATCAACTAGACACAGAGTTCCCCAGCAGTTCTTTTATCGTAGAAAAAATTGAATATCTCCGCCACGTTTTGACCAAATGAACTGATTTTCTCACCACTGATAAAGAATTTTTCATAGCTCATATTGGTAGGCAAAAGTTGCCGAAAAAACTGTTCAGATGTCAGTACTGACCTAAATAAAGAATTGCATAAGTTCTTTGAAAAATGATAAATTCCACTAGCTAAAATACACTAGTCACTTGATTTTTTATTCTTTTGATTAATTCTCTACAATATTATCTTTCAACATTGTTGAGAAAAGTGCAAATCTGTCTCAGAGACTATCCACTAGCTGAAATCAAAACTGATTGTACTGCTTGTCCTACTATCATTTCTGCTTCGTTTTGACTTTTTGGATGGCGATTAGATGCCTAAAGTGTTCTCATATGAAAACTGCCGTCATATGCAGCTAACCACCGTCCAAAAAGTCAAAATTAAGCAGAAATAATAGCATGACAATCAGTACAAACAGTTTTGATTCCAGTCAGTGAATAGCCTGTGAGACGGCTTTACACTTTTCTCAACAATTTGAAAACTAATATTGTAGAGAATTAATCAAAAGAATAAAAAAAATTAAGTGAGTAGTCGATTTTGGCTAGTAGAATTTATTGTTTTTCACAGAACTCATGCAATTCTTTATTGAGGTCGATAGTAACAACTGAACATTTTTTTGACAATATTTTGCATATCAGTATGAGCTATGAAAAATTCTTTATCAGTGATGAAGAAATCAGTTCATTTGGTCAAAATGTGGCGAAGATATTCAATTTTTTCTGTGGTAAAAGAACTTTTGGACCATCCTGTATATTGAATCATCATAGCGCTTACTGACTTATCTGTATTCCAACATCACGGAAGAGTTAAGATTGACGTTTTTGGCTGGATGTGACTGAAGAAACCTTAAACTAGGAAATGTAGAGTGCATCTATTACAATGTTAATAACTTTATTCTTATCCTCACAGCTATACTCTCTTCTATCAACTTCTCATTTGACTAATGGGTTATTTAAAATTCCATTAAATCTTCCAGCGTAAATGATACCAGCATGTATATAATATCATATAAATAATGACAAAATCATGCGAGCATTGAAACTGAAGTCAGAATCCTAATCAAAGTATTATCTTATGCATTTGATCAGAGGCTTACTTGAATATGCTGCGTCATGGTATCACTTTTGAACAAGAAACTGAAACACTGGAGGAAAAATGAATCAACTAGAGATTATTATTGAACAAAGAAGCACAAATAGAGAATTTATTCATTAGATGTACTGTTGTATACTTATGAAATCGAGTCTTGTGTAAATCGACCTCAAATAAGTATGTCTTCATTATTGAGTGCAACAATTCATAATTTCACGTAACGAACGAAGATGTTTCTCAAGGACAAAAACTTCAAATAGCCCTTTCAGACTTGCAAATTTCTTCTTAGATGTACAGTTGCATTCAGGCTTTCACTCAGTACAAGAAAGAATGGAAGGTTTATTCATTTTATGTTGAATAGAAGTAATCTCTAGTTTAAACACTTAGGTTCTAGGCTCATTTTATAGAGAATTTTTGATCTACAAATTCACGTTCGATACTCATTTTCAACTCACGAGTGCAACAGAAATAATATGTATGATCAACATTCTTTGTCATACTGGTTTTACAAACGTGATTTTTTCTAAGCTTTGTGCAAGAAGCGCATTCTTCAATACAGGACAAGTTCCTTTTTCTAACTTGTCTCTAGTACACAGTTGGTGATATTCTAATACCTTTTTGTATTGTTATGCAGCGCGATGTAAACTGCAGAAGTTGTTTATTCTCGACGAAATAGAATCACAACTGAATCGTACATATAAAACAACGAAGAGAATGTGCGGGAAGAGATAAAGAAACAATGGGATGACGGAGGAGTCTATGTGTATATGTTTACACGTGTAAATAAGAGACAGCACAGTGATTCGACAAACCATGTGAATCTTCACTGCCATCTAGCACACTTCGATGCTTAAAATGAAGCGGCCACACTCATTGACAGAAAAAAAAAGAGAATTAAAAAGAAAAGAGAAGGAAACGAACCGAAGAAAACATGAGAGGTGAGATATAAAGGAACTGAGTAAAAGACCGGAGAATGATAGAACAGGAACGACAAGAACAGTCTGAGTAAGAAGAAAATAAGAGCCAAGAAAGAATTTGTTTATGTGTTCCAGATGGCAAAGCTCAACACAACTACTATCGGCGTCAAAATAAAATGCTTCCCGATAGTTTTGGAATATCTCGAGCACGAAAGCAGCTAGAAATCTGCGATTTTCACTATTCGCAAGAGAAATGTGGGGAGAAGTAAAACTCAGCGGAATTCGATTGGTCAATAATCGACCAATCATGTAAGCGCTCGTCGAACATTTTGAAGACTATCTAGGCAAACTATTTCTCATTAGATTTTAGATTTCAATATGGCCATTCGATGGGAAAAATAGTTCTTTTTCGAGCTAGGCAAGACTGAGCTTGTTAGCTTGCTTTGTTCAAGAGCTATAAGCATTTTCTTGACACCACCAAAATCGGTCAAGTAACCTTCCGTTATCCTAAAATAGACTACAACTGGGGTAATTGACCGCGCTGTGTCTTGTGATCATGTTTGTTTTTAGTTTCAAAGAAATCTGAAGTCATTATATCAAAATTTTTGATTTATCTGCATTCTCATGCACTTATTAAGAAAAGTGATTCTATTGAAAATCTCAATATGCTTACTTCAGATTGCTTTGAAACTAAAAACAAACCTGACCACAAGACTCAGCGTGGCAAATTACCCCAGCTGTAATCTATTTTAGGATAACGAAAGGTTACTTGACCGATTTCGGGGATCTCAAGAAACTGCTTATAGCTCTTGAACAAAGCAAGCTAGCAAGTTCAGTCTTGTCTAGACCGAAAGAGACCTATTTTTCCTATCCTATGATTTTTCCTATAGGATGGTCATTTTGCAATCTAGAATCTAATGAGAAATAGTTTTCCTTGACAGTCTTCAAAATGTCCGACGAGGCTTCACATGATTGGTCGATTATTAACCAATCGAATTCTACAGAGTTTTGCTTTCCCCACATTTCTCTTTCGAATGGTGAAAACCGTAGATTTCTAGCTGCTTTCGTGCTCGAGATATTCAAAAAATATCGAGGGCATTATGTTTTGACGTCGACAGTAGTTGTCGTTGACACTATGGAATCGTTGATTTTAATATTTAGCGATCGAACTAGCCGTGGTGACAGCTTCTGGCGTTGAAGAGGCACAACGAACAGCGAATGTAGCGACTAGTCGACAGTAGACACAGAAAGCGATGACAGCGAATACAAGAAGGAGTCACTTTGCATCAGCGAGCTCCTCATTGAGCTAGAATATCATTGAAAACGACTCGATAATCTGTTGCTGTGAGAGCGTGTCTGTGGCATGGTCTCTGCTCTCAAGCACCCCGAGCACTCCCGATTCCGCCGCCTATGATGTGATCATTTTTGTCTTTACTGAGGCATGGCTGTGCTTAATGGGGACTTTGTGTCCTAGTGACTATAATTGATTACACTGACTCATGCGGGTAAACTGTAGTGAACTTCGAAACATGTGATACACTGGATGCAGTCTGCGTCGCAGTCAATCAGCTTCTTCTTATCCATCAGAATTCCACATCTGACGACAAGTAACAGCATCAATCGTCTAATAAGTAAACCTTATCTTGGCGCTCGTCCGATGCTATCATTGACGAGCAATGAAAATAGAAAACAAATGCCCTACATCTACAACTCTTCTTCAAAAGAAAGAGGTTCTTCCATTTGAATATTCAGAGACACATTTTTAACAAAAAATATCTGATTTCTCAGAGCTTACCCTGTAGAATCTCCTGATGTTTTAGAAAAGGTTGCAGGCTTCTATTTGTATGTATAATTTGATAAAAACTGGATAGAAAAACTATTCTTTTTCCCTTTAATTTTATACGTCTCGTCTCTTTCTATAGTACCGGGCAGCGTTGTTAGCAGTGTGGCTGCTGGAAAAACTTATATAAAAAAGAAACATTCGTCCAAATAAATGCTACAAAGTTTTTCATAATAATATGCGCTTGTGACTCAAATGCAGAGCAAAAGTGACACTGTGGTAAGGAAGACATGACTCTTTCATGTTCTATATGAGATAAGACTTTTTTGCGGAGTCATTGTTCACCTTCTCCTCTGAAAAATATATAAGCAACACTCTCGTGCACTTTCGAATAAATAACCATGAAATTCATTCTTACTTTTCTGATACTCGTTGTCTCTTTCGTGAAGGGAGCTAATGGAAAATATGCTCAGGCCCAAATGTTTCTTACAGGAACGAATGATTTTATCGGAACGATCGGCTTCAACGAGCAGGAAGAAGCATGGGGCGTTATCATTTCCGGTTCTGTCAATCGTCTGAGACCTTCGGCAGTGTTGGTAGGTATATTATTATACTTGACTTCATCTGTATTTCGAAGAAGAAAAAAGTCGATTAACAACAAATTTCAACTAATTAAATTCTCGAAAGAATCAAAAACTGTTTTGATTTTTACCAGTAAGGCCAACATTTTGAGCTCTCATTTACAAATTGTGGGATATCAAGATTGAAACTGTCTTGTTCGACAGATTATTGTTGGGTATAACGATTGTAGTACCAATTTTTTTTTATTTTCAACTCTAAATCCGAGATGTTCAAAAATACTTTAAAAAATTCATCAAATAATTCTAGGAAGCGCAATAAAAATATTTAGTACCACAATCGTTTACCTGATCTTTCCAACAAGACTAGTTTGAAAATTCTATCTGAAATATTATGGAAAGCGAATTTGAAATACTAAAAAAAGGAACGTTTTAAGAACGAAACAATGAGCCATTACCGTTCATTTGGAGCTTCCAGTATAACAAAAATAGTATAGTCAAACAAGATCGTAAATAGGGGTAGTTAGTGCTGCTGATAAGAGAGACCTTTTTTAGACGTCAGAGCAAAAGATTTCCAAGGTAAAACACGTTTCTTTTTTACAGCAGATCATCAGGGCTATCTATTGCCAAAGTTCGGTACCCAACAATCCTCACGGAAAACTCTTAAGCAGCTAAATTTGTATTAGGGTTTCCATATCCATTCGCTACCCATTGGAGACAATCACAATTGTTCAGCTGGTGGTGCCCATTTCAACCCCTATAGTAAGTTCACATTTCTACAACATACAATGATGACCTTTGCACTTTATCCATGATCACAGATGTGTCTCATGGAATGCCGAGAGATTCCGAGCGACATGTGGGTGATCTAGGCAACATTGAAACAAATGCTGATGGCAGAGCCTATATTGCATTGCGCGACAATGTCATTTCGATCGGATTCGATAAGACACGAAATGTTGTTGGTTTACCTATCATGATCCACAATCTGACTGATGACGGAGGTCATACGGGAAAGGGTGAAAGCAACACCACTGGGTAAGTGCTATTCGACCGTTACCACTTTCCATGATTGACATCTCTTTCGTTTAATTTTCAGAAATGCCGGTGCTCGCATAGCATGTGGAACAATCCTTTTTGGTTGAATAACGGCTCTCCATGCTTTTCAGTTTGCATTATTGTACAAGTCTACCGAAGTTTTTTCTAAAATTTTGTAGATTTCTTTTTTAAATAACATTCTTTCATTTAAAATTAAAATAAATGATGAAGGTTTAACTAAGAAAACCCTGACATGATGATTGCTTCCTTCAGAATTGCTAGCAAGAGAAGTTTCATATCTTTCTGTACATTATCATCACCGTGATTGGAAATTGGCATCACTCTCCTTAAGCATAGTTTTCCAACATATATTCTTTAAACAAAGCTTGCAGCATTGACAAAAAAGAGATAGAAGTTCGGATCATGTTTATCTACATCTTCCAAAAGCATTAAAAGCTTTGTAATAACAGTACAACTGCTGGCAATAAATCAGTGTTATGAGTTGGAGCGATGATCGTGCAGTAGTACAATGGCTGTAGATATTGTACTGCAAAAGTAAGCGAGAAGAATGATCCGTGTTTAAATTTTTGCAGAGGATGAATATTCCGGACAATTTGATCTATCTTTCTTGGGTCTAGGACAGTTGCTCGCTCCATGGAATTCAGCAAGAATCTGTCAATAACAGACGACAACACAAATTTAAGATATTATTTATGAAATTTAATCTTGCATTTATTCTCAATCATTCAACGCAAAATGAGCGAGCACTATGGATGGACGGGACTGATTTCTTCAGATAATCGCCCCACAGATATATAATTTTCAATAAATAAAGTACAAGTTTTATTGTTTTTATATAAGCCTTTTCTATAAAACCAGCTGAAAACTGTCCAACAGCGATCAGTAACCTGTTTCGCTGGCAACTATCTGACGAGCATCTATTCTAGTTAGCAACTGTCCCTATCCCATCTTTCTTTCGCTGATGGATTGACTGAATTCTGATTAAAATGCTAAATATAGATCGACATTGTTGATACGAAAAATGCCAAAGGACCATGGCGAATAAGCCAATTTATCTAGTTCTAAGAGACACGATATGGTTTGGTAGAGAATGAAAAAGCACATCGAATGTTATATAATACATACGGGCTAAATCCAGTTTGTTTTTTTTTGTCAAAATACTGGTCAAACGGTGTGGATGTAGCTGCAGAGATATAAACTCACACCCACATCCCACCCTCAGTTTATTCGCATGTTAAATGAAATATATTCTCAGTTGCAGTCTGAATAGAATTTCAACTATACAGAATTCTAACATTAAGCATTTATTTAAATGGGTCAATCAGACAATAAGTGAAGTATACAATCATATACCACTTTTTGGCCATGTTCCCGTCGGCATTGATGAAATTATTTTAACAAGTTTTATAATATTTAAAATTAGCAAACACTTTTCTTTATTACTGATATATAGGGTGTCAGAAAAGTCATTAAAGTTAGAAAAGTTTGAATATCTCCATTAGAGCTCCACCAAAGGGACTCATTTTTTTACCAAGGATAGAGACATGTTCACATTCCAAATTGATACGGACAAAATTATTGAGATCCTTTATTAAGTATCACTATTAACCTTAATAAGAAAATTTTACTTTTTTACAGATAGGAAAAAAAACAATATTCTTAACAAAGCTGGTTTCGCTCTAACCTTGTCCGTATAGATTTGGAGTGTCAACATACCTCTATCTCCGATAAAAAAAATCAGCTAGTTTGCTAGAGCCATAATGGAGATATTCGATTATCTTTTCGACAAAGTGACTTTTGCACTATCCTGTATATTTTCTTTTTTCTACCTATGAAAAAGTAAAATTTTCTTATTGATGCCAATAGTGATACTTAACCAAGATTCTCAATCACTTTGTCCATATGGATTTTAAGTGTGAACATGTCTCTATCCTTGGTAAAAAATGAGCCCCTTTGGTCGAGCCATAATGGAGATATTCAAATTTTTCTAACTTTAGTGACTTTTCGGACACCCTATATATTGAAGAGAGAATTAATAAGCATAGTCTATGCGATCGGATAAAGCTAAGCACTGGAGGCAACGGTATTTTTACAGCAACGATTTTTTATCGTGAAATATATGTGAATTAGGTGCGGAACAATTAATTTCAGAGTAACAGTTAAACCGCCATACAAACCTAAAATTCTCGAAACAACATATAGAATATTGTGATACTTCACCAATGTGTAAGAGCAATATGCCGGAGTGCAACGTTGGTAGAAAGCAGAATAAGAAAAATTGATTTGCAATTTTTCGATAAAAAGTGCGCTAACAATATCACGAATTGCTATATGTGATGAAAAACGACTTGACAACATAGATTTCATAGCTGTTACATTTGTTGCATTGGAAATAACAATAGGTACTGTTGTAGCATAGTGTTGGAATTCATCAATACATGTTTGATTGTATAAGCATTCGAATGTTGACTGCATCAATGTTTCGACTACCGAACAACTTACATTGATTCCAGGCATTGTAAAATTTTTAATATTAGAAAATGATGTATAGATACCACCAGATTCTGAACAATCACTTCTTACTCCACAAGAACATTCATTATTGAGCATGATAGCTTCTGCCGGAATGGTCTGATACAAATCGATGCTATTTACAGACCAATGCCAATTTAATAAATGAGTAGATATGAAAGTGTTCTTGTCTATTACATCACGTGTAAGTTGCAAGACATGAGAAAATTGAACCAGTGTATTAGTTTCAAATTGACTAGTAGTTTCATTCATCTGAATATTAAATTGTGATTGAGGCATTATTTGACTACTTATAAATGATGTTTCTAAAAATTGATCAATTGCATTTTTAATAGTTGTTTGTGAAAGTTTGCATAATTTTGCTAGAAAACCAAAATATGCAGCACCACGAATACGAAGATCAGATCTTTCGTGATAACCCGAGAAACCGTCCCCATATAGAAAATCTATCCATGTCTTATTGACAAAGTCGCTTGAGCATACTTGATGGAAAGTAGTGTTGACGGTGATGAAGTTTTTGTATGCAACAGAAATATGAGTACAAGGACATTGAAGTGTATTAGAATGCGAAAATAATAGTTCTTCGTAATGAGCTTGTGTCGGTAGTAAGAGTATTGGCTGTATTATTTCTTTTGATAAAATCGTATAGATCATTAGAGTGAGTATATTGATAAACAGAAGAAGTAGATAAAATCGAGTTGAATAGCGTTCAAATCGAATCGTTTGATTTTCAGTCGATCCTTTATTAAATAAATTTAATGAGATAAGTTTGTCTCGAATTCGTGTCCACAAACCATGTATAGTACAACAAGCTTGACGATTTTCTAAAATGATTCATTTGAACAATTATTTAGTCATGTTATATTGGCAAATTCATTTACAAAATCATAAGTAAATATTTGAATTGGAATTTTGAGTTTCTATCTCCTTCCGGAAATCCTTTCATTCTAGACAATCATCTTTGAATGTATGGGCAAAATCATTCGTTATGGACGTGACTTCGTAAAATTAAAATATATATGTTTCGGAATAGTGAGCTTTTCTAAACCTAATTTTTATATACTACATGAATGTTAAGTTAGTTTAGATACCCTAAAAAAATTAGTGCTACAGAGCGTTAGAGGCCATAGATTATGATAAGACAACAGTTTTCGTTTTTATACTGCAGAGGATCTTCACAGGATCAAGTTTTGAAAGAAACTTGTTTGTATCCGATCTTACGGAGAATTTTTTCTTAGATGCAACTCGGATCTCAGTCTATTCTGAACTTTTCAAACTTTTTTCTCAATACGGTTAGGGAGATATTCACTAATTACTTTTTAATTAATAGTCATATTAAACAGGAAATATTTTTATATAAGTCTATGCTAAAATGACTTAGCATAAAAAAAGCCTCCGGTGAGAAAGGCAGTCAAATAGCAGGACTGTAGACCCCACTTTGCCTGATTGTCACCATATATTTTATATTATCGTTGCTTTTTCTCTCTCAAATTGTTGCCTGTGGTGACTATATAGTTTCAAGTAGTATCTACTTTAAGCGTTAAAAAATTCAGAAAGAAATTAAATTGACATGTTGAAACTAGCGAAAACTATTTAGATTGTTTCATGTTTTTGCTCAAAACAAGATTTTCATTTCAAAAAAAAAAAAAAAAAAAAAAATCTAGAAAAAAGGGTAGGGCTTATCGTTAAGAAAATAGAGAAAGAAATTGATTTTGTAAAAACATTTTTTTCGTTGCATGCATTCATTATCTAATATTGTCTTCTACAATATCTATCCAATAGATAATACTAGTTAGAATTCCAGCTAGCAGAAACATTTCAACATATTTGGCTCAACTTACTGACAAAAATAGCGAAGAGCTATTAGTTACTTTATTTTTCATGTTGAACATACTTCTTATCTATGTCAAATCAATAAATTTTAAAACTTAATAAAAATTACGTCACACATTTTAGTAATTCTTTCTATAAAATCAATTCGATCATTACTTAATATAATGATGTTATTAAATAGTCCATAGTCTCCTATAACAAATACCCTATCATCTTGAACTTGATGCAAAAGTACTATAGTTCTGTTACAAATTTTGATTCGATAACATTATATTTGAAAATAAAATTTGATTGAATCTGTTTAACTAGTAAATCATCTTGCTAGCAGGGATAAAACAGATCGAAATATCTGAGCGAATCTTTTTGAGTTATTTGAATTGGACGAACCGTTTTGTATGTTAAGTGTCAGTGTGATCTGCCGTAAATTAATTTTGCTCGACGATACTTAGTCGAAGTCAACATTTTACTTTCGGTATACACTATACAAAATATTAAAAATGTTTCCTTTGTATTCTCAAAAAGATCCTCTTGATGATCTAATAAAAAGAGCTGTTTATGCTATAATATCGAACCAATTAACAGAAAAAGAAACGGGCACATTACAGAAAATGACGTTCTCTTTGTTATTTATTACGATCAACTGAAATTAGCTTAGAACATGACTTTGCACGCATTGCTATTTCAAGGTTTTTTTTGTCATAATAGAATCAAAACAATACGACAAAAATCTCAAGTTTTCGTACTTGGCTCTTCGCTATAACGATAATGAAATAGGGGTCTCAAGCGATGATACAATAAAACTAGACGAAGATTTCTAACTCTCTCTTCATCGTTCTTAAATGGAATTCATCGATAATGAATTATTCACTTATGATCAGTGAACTTGTGTTCATGACATATCAATGATCTATTACCTGATGTACCAGCATTGATACGTGTGACAAAAAGCTTTATAACAAAAGGACATAGTAATCGAAGAACAATGTTGAGACCACCCAAGAGACCTATCACTGTAGTAATAATATACGTCATACTACTTCTTTCGTGGTATGTAAACGAACAGTATGCAGGTTTACAGTTCTGATAAAAGCTATCATATAAAGCTGATGAATTCCATTGTTCGACCATCACCTCGTTGGCAATCGTTTGTAGAAGAGTAGTTGGAGTAAATCGACTCGGCAACATAGAATCAAGCACAGTCAGATTTTGAGGATAATGTGTATGCGTGAAGAGAACACTGGTGGAAAACTTGGTAAAGCAACTATTGTTATACCAGCACAACAGTGATGATTGAAGTACCGAGTCCAACATGTAACAACGAATATACATTCCCGGAATCGTACGGAAAACGTTGATTCCAAGGAGTCCCCTGTCGCATTCAGGATCAATACCACAAGAACATGTTTGATTATTTGTTTTTAGACCGATTTGATTGAACCAAACAATGCGGTAAGGATTCTCCACCGATGTTATGTAACTAGAAACATTTACTATAGCAGGACCACCATTTGTCAACATACCGCTTATATATTGATTAGCATGAACGACTTCATTAATCAATGATAAACTATTTGCGAATTCTGCACGAGTCGAGTTTATAAATGTATCTATAATATCTTTTGTTTTCGAATCAAATAAATTATGTGAAATAACTTGCGCATTTACAAACATTATTGAAGAAAAACGGCGAATTGCATCGACAATAGTCAAATCTGCTATTTCACAAAACATGGCTAGTGTTCGAAAATAAGATGCAGCAAAGAAAACGAAATTGTTCGGAATATAATCAGCTCCTTTAACAGAAAGACTATTGTACCACCATGACTGAATAAAATCACTTTCGCATAATTGATGATATATCGGAGTAATTTGAATAAATTCTTTATGAGGGATTGATATAATATTGCATGGACATTTCAGTGTAGTTGAATATCGCTCTAGCAATTTTTCATATTGCATCTGTGATGGATTTTGTATAGTATTAGTAATAGTTTGAACCGATATCGATGTATTAATTATAAGAACATTAATTGCTATCACGAAGAGTAAAATAAAAACACGTGTTGCGATACGATCACGTTTTATTTCGAATGGATCGCGCGAATGATTGTCGAACAAGTTGAAATTCATGATTGACATCTGAACTTTTTGACACAAAATTTTTAGATGAACTTGAATTGGTAATCCTTTCAAAAGAAAATCATGCAAATGAGATGATTGTACAACTTAGAAAGCGCAAAAAAAACAGGATCTTACTCTCATTATTATTAGACTTGTTCTGTTTGTACTTTTTTTGCTTCAAAAATAAAATAAGGCCAATCAAGTATGGTGTTATTAAACGCAATGTTACATTGAGTCCACCAAGAAAGGCTATAAGAGTTGTTGCAACATAAATCCAATCAAACCGATGTGAATAAGTATAACTACAATAGACAGGAGCACATTGAGAATAATATGAATTGTAATTAGTTTCATTGAGAATTTGTTCAATAAAAAGTTCATTAATAAGTATATCGATGGTTGATGCTGGTGTAAAACGACTTGGCAGAGCTTTATCAAGTATTGAGATATTTATAGTATTTTGATAAGTCATGAGAAGAATATCAAGACATGACTGATTATAGAAACATTCTAACGTTGAACCAAGTGTCGTTTGTAATGGTGTACAATCGAACACAAGACCAGGTAAGGTTTGATTGGCAATAATTGTATTCATATCAAAGACTCCATATGTGTCCCATGGATCATAGAAAAAGACATTGCCTGCTATAGGACATGATTCATTATATAGACATATGCAATTATTTGTCGATCCTTTCAGTATATAATAGGTCTCGATGAAACTAACAGCTAGTTTCTTTAGCTCAAATTGATACCATAAGAATGTGATATAATTCGTTGACAAAGCTGTCATGAATAGATTCGTTTGTGCAATTCGATTAATGAGTGTAAGTGGTCGAATAAGTGCCGATGATGCTTTTTGTCGTACTAAATCAAGAGCAGCTTGAGTTTTTGCTTTTAATAAATTTTCAGATAATATCGTCAAACTTATTAATGATGATTCGACAAATTCATTAAGTACATGAGTAATTGTGTTAGTTGCACTTTGACAAAGAGCCGAAATAAGTTGCCATATTGTGCTTAATTGTGTTCTTACATCCATAGACCAAAGTCTTGAATTATTGATATTAAAAGTAAACACAATCCACGATTGAGAAACAAAAGGACTAGAACAAACTTGATGCATTAATGGTACTGTTTGAACAAATGTTTTGTACGGTATTGAAATTTTCTCACATGGACATTTTAATGTGTCTGGATACTTTTCGTCTAGGTTTCTATAGACAACGTGGGTCGGTGATGATACAAAACCATTGCTAATTTGTACACTAAGAGAAGTATATAGAGTTAGAATAATCGCAGAGACGGCTAATAAAATAAGAAAGAGACGAGTAGTAAGAATTTCACGACGAACAATATTTGAATCTGATGATTGTGTGTCGAATAGGTTGAGTTTTACGAGTTTCTCACGTAGCAGATTATACCATAATTGCCAAATAGGATGTATACGCATGACTACGAATGCTGCACAGTAACTGTCTTTAGAACACACTAAAAACAAATAATATGAAACAATGTGCTCTCTCTGTCTTGAATAACAGATTCAATAATGAGAATAGATTATATCGTATTTAGCATAAAAACCTGTTCAACACAGACCCTGTCAATAAACCTTAAAATATAAAAGAAGATGTCTCAACTCAAACTATATGTGACACATTGTGCTCTAGGATGAACATATCACAGTTTTCTTTCGAACTTGCTTTTCCTTCCATAAATCGAGTGAATCAGCAATCATACAATTGGTTTTTAAAGTCTTTCCGTGTTATTTGATTTCAGAAGTACTTGTATAGAAAATCTTCTTCTACAAATTCTGCTTTTCTCGCATCGTTTTTTTTTGTCGTCAGTGCTATAAATCAAAATTTCTATGAAAATACAAATGTATTTTTGATAGAAAAATAAGCTATATCCATATGTTTGATACAAATAGTCCACTGAACTATGGTTTTCATGGTTTGAAACAGCGATGTCTATCTTATCTATTTGACTAAGACTCATTAGATTCGAAGAGCCCTTCTATCATTGTTGCTACTCTGACTTTTTTTTGTATTTTTCCATCAAGCTTTGCAATAATCTCCAACCAAATTGTACCAAAATTACCTCATTCAAAAAAAAAAATAAACAGTATAAAAAAACAAAAGTTGAAGGAAGAATAAAAACATATAATATTTCAGCATATATACTGAGTGATTTATATCATATTTCGGTATAGTAAGAATAGAGACCTTATGAATATATTCTTCGAACTCAATAGAACTTATGCAGATAGATATACTCGAACAATACTCTTTAGAATAGGACACTGCTTCTGGAATATACTCTCAAGAAAGGTAACATATCTACACGTATGTTCTAGTGCGCCAATCGGAAAAAAACCTGAGTTTTGTCATATTCATTACAGAAAAAATGATATTTTTCAAAATGAGTTTCTCAACTGGAAACGCTTGAAAGTGGCATTTTCTTCAAGCCTGACTATTTTGAATCATTTGTTTCATGATATTCTCATTAATGAATGTTCATTGCTGTTTTCCTCACTCGATGATTTTTTTTTTGTAATCATACTAAAAGCAAAGAAGAACTTTATAAATAATATAGTATTGAGTTAAAACAAAAGAAATTCGCGAGCCTAAAAATAATTCTCGTTAGGATAATTCTCAAAATTCGACCTTCGTTCAACAATTTTTCTATCTAGGAAATATGAATGAAAAATAATTTGAAGATTATTTTTAAAATGAGTAAGTAACAGACGTTTTCAGCTTTAAAATTAGTGCTTGGATAGCTCTTTCGATTCATTCTTATCAAAAGAACTGAAATTATATTTGACAAAAATTAAATTGAATTTTCAATATAATCGAAAATGGTAAAATTAGACTATGCCATCAGTCTATCATGTTCACATCAGAATTTAAACGTTCTGTCAAAGAATATTCCACTGTATGCAGTTTGTTGATTGAATCTGAATGTCATTGTTGGTTGCTCAAGAAAATAAAACTTACGTTTATCACTTCCCATTAATGATGAATTGATGAACAAGAAAAAATTACTTAACTCTCATAAAGAATTTTTTCCTATTCAGGAATGTAAATTTGGAAAAGTGATGTTGACTGTATCAACTAAAAGTAAATGAAACTCTTCATAAAATATCCTCTACTGACGAAACCAAAATGACTGTATTTACAGGTTATTTTTGAGGATAGCTGATGATTGTGAATGTTGTTCTGAGAAAGTTCTGTTCACATTCACAATCAAATCTAATCTATTAAATTCTGTGTTATTCTATTATTTTATAAAATAGATCATTGTTTAAAACAACCAGAAAAAGAATGATGACAGGCTACTGCTTATTTATGATGTTTTGTCAACTACTGCAGAAATTCTTAAAAGAAAAGAACAGCAAAATAGATGACATATTGCCGTTTTCTTTATAACAATCATTATAATTAAAATTGTTTTTAAATCATTAGTTGAAATTTAGTTGTTGGAGAAAACTCATTACTTGTATTGTCATCTATTGAAATAAACACATTTTAATGCAATATAATATTTTTTAAGTGAATATCAGTGCGACTCTTCTATTCAATAAAACCCATACCCTTGATGATTCTCAGTGTTGTCTTGTCAAAAATGAATTTCAATGCATTGAGAAAAACTACTACCGTCCCTAATGCAATCGTAACGGCAATAGATTAAGTTATTATATTCGTAAAGAACGAAATGTTTTGCTTATTTTTATACCCATATATATAAATAAATAATAAAAACTGTTGGCTGCTATCATAAGAGTGGTGGCAGTAATAGCATCGTTGAAATATTGTTGTCGTTACTTACATTAATTTCTTGTTGAAAAGAAATAAAAATAAAAATGACTTTCTTATTAAAATAACTGGATTTTCTTCACATGCAAAGATGGTAATGTCCTCCAATAAAACAAAAATTTCACATTAATGGTTCAGTGCTGTATTACACCATATACTGTACGTTTGAGGTCATGAATGCATCAGCAATATGACGTAGCCGTCGAACCAGTATTGCTTATATGGTTTGACTGACAGACTGTTCTCTACATTTGATAATTGATCACAAAAATACGAACTCAAATGCAAAACTTGTTTCAATATTTGAAAGATATTGATAGCTTGTAAACGATGAGCTGTAGAGTATGAATGTAGGTGTAAATGTTTATGTGAATGATAAGAAGATATATACCCACACCCTACGCCGATACAAGTAAAATCTATGTTCTCAATTAAGCCTCTAGTTACATTTATTGGTCAATACATAATTATTCAGTGTTATGTATTTACACTATATTGCAAGTGATTCGAACTTCTTGAAGTTCTTTAGGCTATAGTAAAATCAAGAACTTTGACACAATATAGTAAAAAATATTACTGGTCAATAATGCACGTACTTCCTTGCATTCTCTCAGGGTTTTAATTTACGTTTTATATTTTATATTTTGTAGAACTTCTCATGATCTGGCTGTAATAGATACACAAAGATGTGCATTTAAATCTTTGTTAAGATATAGTGTCTCAAATGTAAGCTTCTATCAAAATTTGTTGACCGTTTTTATATAGTGATTACTTATGTTCTAGTCCATCAAATTCCGAATAGATAAATAAACAGTACACGTACACCAACCTCAGATCTTAGATTGATCATTTAATTTTCAAACATGTTGTTTAACTCTTTCTTTGGAATAAGATATATATGAAAAAGTTATATATAGATTGCCTTTTAAGATGCACCCACCCAGACAAAACCGTTCTCCTCGTTATCTTATTATGCAGTCAAACTTTGCATTAAATTTATTACTTGGTAGAGATATGACATGAAAGTTTTATTTCATTTTTGGTATATCGATCATACTATAATAAAAATTTCAAGTCATGTATTTACTCAGTAATAAATTTTATGTCAAGTATGGGAGTGTAAAAAAGAAGAGAAAGACTTTTGTTTGATGGTATAAAATCATTTGTTGTATATTTTTATAATTTGCCCGCTCATAAACATACACTGAGTTGCATGTTCTTTTTAAATTTTGTTTGAGACAGATGATGTTAGTGGAAGAGAATAACTTTCGTAGTAAGAGCTAATAAAGATTGCCACACATACTATGAATGTTGAGAAATTTAGGTTTTAAACAGAACTTCAAAAAATTTGAGATACAGCGAAACTCATTTTAATACGTTTCAGGATATATTACAGAACGATTTCAAACTTTACATAAAATTTATAAAAATTTTCTACAACATACTAGAGAGACATTCCTCAAACTCGCACAATACTATAGACTCGTCAGAAATATTTTTGTCCTTTCAATTTTTTTATTGTGCCATACTTCATAGCATCAGTGAACTTATTTACATATTACAACTAGACTTGCATCAAACCTGAACATTTTAATTTGGTGAGTTCACTTTAATATTTGTTGATTCTGATTGGAGCACTTTTGTTTCATTCTCATCTATACGTTTTCAAAATATTGTATGATGTGTATATGCAAAAGTAAAAAAAAACCACTGTATCTTCTAAGTAAGCATATATCTAGCTAAAACTGTAAATGGAACTTGAATGTTATTTGTGATTAACGTTGATCAATCAGATCATAACCGACCGGAATTATCAAAAAAAAAAAAAACAAATTCAACTGTGGAATCAATACTTATTAGAAATTTCATGGTTTTCTAAATATTTAACGCTGTCAAATATGTTTTAGTGTATCCCTCTTATATAGATAGCCGGCTTACTAACTTTTCTATCGTTTGCTACGAAAAGGGTTTGTCCAAGTATTAAACTACTAAAACATATAGTTTTTCTAAAGTTGTTTGACATATATGTACGTGTGTGCTCCACTATAACCAAACAGTGGAATTTTTCTGAAAAGGTATTCTTTTCATTTATTGTCTGCAACAATTCAAAAGTTGGAAACAATTGATTAGTGATAACCTGTTTTCAGGTTCTTGAAGAATAATTTGTCCGTGACAGATTTGTATAATACATAGTTAATAACTGTATCGACTAAATGGAAAAAATTGTTGTCTCATTTTTGCCAAAAACTATTACAATGTACATTCAATTAACAGCTACTTTGTTCCTTGCTATTGTAAGATTCGGTTTTATAATACAACTCTTTACTCTGAAGCATGTGCCATGTGAGGGAAGACATCAATTATATCTTCTAGTTGGGGAGAAATTTTTCCGTATCTAAATGTATTTTCTTACATAATGGATGATATGCAAAAAATTCAGAGTAAAAAATGTGTTTAAACTTCCTTGTAAGCATACCATATGAATATATATAGCTGCGTATGATTTGTTCAATCGAACGCCTAAACGACTTGAAAACATAATATTCTTAGGATCCACGTCTTTAGTTAAGAATATTATAATGATTTGTCAGAAGAGATGATACCTCATAGTTCCTTACAAGTACACTATGGGGATGAACCCTTTATGTTAGATACTATACTCGCTGAGCTCTACAAAATGGTAAATATCCGGTCCGATTCCAAAAAGAGTGTAACTCTTGCGAACCTTTCCTCATTAGTTCTTTATCGACAGAAAGTGTGAATGTAGATCTAGATATTGATTGGTAGGTCATCCCTAGTGCAACACCCATCCTTGCATCACGAAAGAGAAAAGAGAATTTCGGAGATAACTATTTTCGGTATCTATCTATTACATGGTTCTATGATTCTTGTCGTCCATATACCAATTGAAGTAAATAAGACATAAGGTGTCACCATGAGCCATGAGGACAGATTTAATGAATTTACTGTTGTCTAAGTATTTTAGTTTTCTTCATCACAATGTGTAAACAAACATAGTAAAGGTTTCAACCTCCACACTAAGATTTTCTTTATCAAATAATGTTAAGTTTGCATGCGAGCATGTCTCAAGCTCTATACAACATTTTAAATAAATATCTTTTTTTTCATTTTGTAAGTCTCTCTCTTTTGATATGTTCCATAAAAGATTTGAATGATCTGCTGAAACACAATCATGCATAACTTTTTAGCGTAATTTTTGTTGTTTTTTTCTCAAAACAAGTTATGATAGTGCTTAAAGTCGATATTGACTAACTTTTTGAAAGAAGGTTATCAGAAGCTAAAATTTTCAGATTGATAGTTTGAGACATTGATAGTTTGAATGCGCAATCATTTTGATTTCTTTTTGTATCTTTTAAAGATACAAAGCTGAATAGACATAGAGAATATATGTTAAAGAGTAAGATTTAACAAAAAAATGAGTAGAAAATAAATTTCGCATATTTTCCAATAAAGCACTTCATAATGATATCAATGGAGTATAGTAAATTTTGGATGATATTTTAGATGTTACAAATATATTGTTTCTGACTGCCCAACTTTATATATTCTAAAAGTAGAGTAAAACTTAAAATGACTTAAAAATCTATGAAACAAATCTTTATATATGCCACTTCTATAGAACTTGTAGTAGTTAGAATAATTTATATCGTATATCTTTTCGTAGTACTAAACGTTCCGTTTTTGAATTGAATGTATTCTCACAAAGAAGAATAATTTTCTATACGTCCGAGTTGTTTGAATCAATAGCTTCGATGAATTCTTATAAAAATTCAATCTTTTTAACATCTTGTAACATATAACTGATTTGTTTGAATTTGATCGGTAAAAATGTATATCAAATTTAACACTTAAAACAATTCTAAATTTCATATAGGTTTCAATAGATCAAAATTAAACCAATAAGTCATTTGTTACGAGATGCTAACAGGATTGAAATAACTAAGAATCTATTCAAAGTAAACATCAAGCAACCTAAATCTATAGAACCTAACCGTTAAGACCACTCATTTTGACGATTTTATTTTTGTTAAAATTTTGATGCGTTTTTTACAAGGTTTTTATTGGGGGTCTGGTTGGTTAGTCTCATATATTATTGTTTCATTATCAATTCCTATCTAGGAAAAGCTGCAACGAAAACTTTCTAGTAGTACGATGCATGGAAGAATAATTCATGATATGCCTGATCGACATCCAAGGACATTCTTAGAAGTTCATTTGGATATGTACTGAGATGAATGATACATACCAATAACATAATGATCTGAAAAGTCTTCAGTATCGATGCTTCATAATATTAAAATTACGATATTACATTTGGTTTACAGTGACTACTGATGCAACACTGACTACACAGTATCTTTACTCCAAAATTTGGTGTGTTTAAGCTTACTCCATAAGGATCCTTAATGTGTTTTTGCATGATTGTAGATGATGTGAAATTTCACTTATTTAAAAAATGTCAAAACCGTGCTGTTTCATAATAATAGTAGCTGGAAGTATCTTGATATTTTTCTTTAACCTATTCTTCAATCGACCAAGACCAATAGCAATATTATCACTTCAATTGGATCGTAAAGTTGTCTCATCTAATATATCTATTTTCTTAGAATCGAATTTTATAAGAAGAAATAAGTTCAGATGGCTACGATTGCAAAATACCTACCATTCTATAAATATAAGTTCGTTGTGGATAACATCTCGCAACTATAATGGACCAAAGCTTATTTATAAATGTAAAAGGTTCTGTGGTGGTCTGGGTGATCGATTTCGTGGAATTATTACGTGCTTTGTTCTAGCACTGGTTTCTGGCCGTCAATTTATGATTGATATGACTCATCCGGTTGATGTCAAAAATTATCTATTGCCGAATATATACAACTGGACGTTTGATGATAGAACATCGAATTTACATCGTTCTCGGAAAGTCATCTCTGCTATTGATCATTCATTCACTTTTGAGAATGAAATTCGAAATACAAAATTCATTGAGTCTTGGGCAAAATATGATGACATAGAAATTCATACAAATATAGATTTGGTTTCTGATATTTTTCGAAATCCTCTTATTCGAAATAATACAATAATTGGTATTTTCTTGCTTCATGCACCTTTAGAAAAATTGACCTTGTCCAATTTATTCTCTTTCTTATTCGAAATTCTATTTCAACCCAGTCTTGAAGTTATCAATGCATTACAACCTATTCTTGAAATTATTGAAAATGGCTACATGCTCACTTGTATACACTTACGCATGGGACAAAACCCGTCCAATCCGTTTGATTCTCGTTTCAGATTTCGAGACTCAGCTCCTGAAGATATAATAGATTTCTTGAATAGAACAAGTGTACAAAAAATGCCAAACACACGAGTTTTTATCACAAGCGATTCTGAACAAGTATTATCAAAAATAGTTCTCCAATTTCCAAATCAAACTATAACGATACCTGGTTCAATTCTTCATGTTGACAATCCAGCTAATCGTGTTCAACTCGGTCATGGATTTCTTAAAGTAGTTGTCGATTTCTACGCATTAGGGGAATGTCATACGAGTATTTTGACGAATAGTGGATTTTCGGCACTAGCGAATCGACGACGGACAGAACCATACCAAAACTTATTTAAATATGACGACTCGAATAGGCGAATCGAACGTTGTCACGATCTCTACGAATATGCACAGCCACCAAAAACCGTGATTGTTTCATTGTATTGTAGGGTAGTTTTCAATTGTTCTTCTCGCGAAATATGAGTGGGTTTAGGAGCAGGTGATTGAAGTATAGATTCTTCCTCGACATCCTGTAAAGAAATGAAACGTAAATCTTTGGACATTATAAATAGATCTCTATAATAAAGGCTAGTTGAGAAAATCATAAAATACAAATTGTCTTATTCTTTATGACATACTTGATTCTTCATATTGAAATTGTCGTTTACTTTGATCAAGTCAAATATATAGGCATGTTGTGGTCTATCGAAGAAAATGCTCTTAGATTGCACATTACATGGAACGAGCAACACTAAAACATGTCTTCTTTACTGCTGCTATGAGTTTATTGATGAAAAATCGAAGAAAATGCTGCAAAAATAATCATAGAAACTTTTCAAAGTCTCCTAGAGATAAATGAACTTAATGGTATTCACTGATTATATCATTCGACAACACTACCAAATTCTGAATGATTTCGTTAGGAAAGAATGGTCACTCGATGCCTTTGAAAAGTTATTTTCAAGATACTTGGCTTGATTCAATCCTTGAAGCACAATACATTTGCAAAATAGGTCTGAATAATTTCATTTGTAGTTTTCCAAATAATCTTTTCCCATCAATGTATAATTAATTTTACTCTAATTGTATTTATTGGACACATTTCTGCTCATCTGAAAGATGTTTGAGATCGCAATTAATATCATAAACACAGAATTCATACAAATAGTTACTTTTAGGAGTTAGCTCTCGAAAACCTCGAGTTTTCTACTGTTCGCTTGAACAATAATAGCAAGTACCTTACGCAATGTATGCCTTTGGCTTCTTCAATATTTCCGAATTGTTCATAATTATTCAAAAGTTACACATTGTGTTGTAGGTCTACCAAATAGTACTGAGACCAGATAAATAAAATACTTGTTCATCTCTATTTTGGCATAAAAAACTGAATGTGAATGTGGGTGGTGGTTTTAAGAGAATAAAACACTCGCATCTACACCCACATCGATCCTAATCTTCAGTGAAACATAAGAAATTTCTTCGATAGAATTTAAAAAAGAAACAACAAACTAAATTGCAGTAGATAGTGTTTATTTTTATTTGTTTTTAATGATAAAATCATACAGATAAATGTCCATTTAAATCATCAAAAGGATGTCTTTAAAGTTGAATAATGATTTGAATATTGTTCAATTTTCACTTAGGCTTCGACTTAGACAACATCGTTGTCGTTGATTTTGGGGAGTCTGTTGTCTATGAACAAGTCGTTGTTTAAATCGTTGAATAAACCAATAGATTTCATTTCGAAATGCTTTACCCGATAAACAATATACGTAAAAGTTTAAAGAACAATTAATTAAAATTGCTAATAAAACCCACCATGCTTCATGTGCTTCAACAGCGATAAAATGTCCAACAATATGTGCCAAAAGTGACAAAAGAAAAAGAATAGAATGAAGAACAAGAACAGTATTCATCCATAATTGTGTACGCCATTGTTCTTTACGTGATTGACGAGTATTTGTTTGATGTAAATGTCGAGATATTCGAACAACATGATAGATTATATAACTATTAAACAGAATAATTGCTCCTGCTGGAATTAATTCAGAGAAGAGACAACGTATTGTGAAGTGATTCATACCAATACGAATTTCGTGAAAATATTTTTTCCATTTCATAGATGCTTTGAAGCTTAATTCACAATATGTTCTACTTATATTCATTGTTGAATCCATTATCTCTTTACTAAAATAATATGTGAATTAAAGAATAGATTTTTTTTTTCTTAGCATTTTCAATATTTCATCTAACTTATCAAAAATCTTTTGACTCACTACAAGCTAATTCGTTACTTTCTTTAATTAAAAGAATATCATTTGAGTTTGATGTTAGAAATTTTGTAATTACATAAGAAATTATATATTAACATACTCAAGTATTTGTGGTTGAAACATATAAACAGGAGGTCCAATAACACAACTAAGAATAATAAGAATGATTAGGATTGGAATAATAAACTTCAATTGATATGAATTACATTGTTTGAAAAATGCTCGTAATCTCTTTGAAACACACATTAATCGTTCGAACATCCAGAATAATGTTATCCATGATGATATAACTCGAAAAGAAAATGCAAATTCATAAATTTTACAAGCCCACCATATCTCTCCAACTGATTCATACAAAATATTTCGAAGTTTTGAATGAAGAAGACAAACATATCGAATAACACATAGAAGATTTGTTATTGAACAACAAGTAGCTAAATAAACATAAGCAGATGATATTTGCCAAGTTCGACGAGATGACCAAAAGACGAAAAGTCCCAATATATTTCCAATAAATCCCAGAATAACTAAGATATAACATAAAATATCGATAATTTGTGTCTGACGAGTAAAAACATTGAGTCGATGAAAAAGCAACGACATATGGGTATCATTTGACATTTTAGTCTAATTGATCTGAAATCATATACAAAATTAAAAAAAAAACATGTTGAAATATTAATATGGTTTTTATATTCAGATTTTGACGTTGATGATTAGAAAGATACAAAAAAAAATATCTAAGATGGATTTACTATTAGATATTATCAATTATTTTTAAGAAAAAACACAGTGATGAAATTTATTTGTATGAGTTATGATGGATAAAAAGGAAACACCAGATAAAGTAAGAATCATGAGATTTTTTTCTAGTCTCATATAATCTTTTTTATTTCGCTAACAATATATGCTAGAAAAAAATTTACTTAAATCTTCTAGCTCATTCTTTCATTATATATATACACTTAAATGCATAATGCATCAATTTTAATTGTAATATTAAATTCAAAAATCAATATTATTGTTTGTTAGATTCTAATATCAAGCGATTAAAAACATATTGTTCTTTTAAAATTTACTAATCATCGAGAAAATCTATTTATTTTTTCTATCGTTTTCAAACGAGTGAGACAAATGAACTTAGGTTTTCGAACAATAATGAGAAAGTACAGAGATATGTCTTTTGAAGAAATAATTAAATTTCTAAGTATTCTAGTTGCTGAGAAAGATTAAGAATGCTGTGAACAAAACTTCATCATATTACACTTGGGCAGGTCGACATATATTAATACTAAATATCTGTACTATACGTTTCATCTTACCATTCTCTTATAATAGTTTTTCAATGTCTGAAATAGGATAAAATGAAAGAATCTATAAATAATATGATCTTCGATATATTTACATTCTTGACTACTAATAGAAACACTATAGAAAGAAATAGTAAAGAAAATAAATTTGGAATTTTCTCTCGAATATTCATTCGTCTTGTATACTTTCATCTTTCAACTACATTATTAGTAATAATGTTCATTATTGTAAAGATATTTAAAATATATTATCAATTTGATCAAGTGAGATACTCTCGTTTCTCAGGTCTAAATTATCTCATTATAGAATGCCTTGTGCGCATATCTAAGAACAAATCTTATAAAACGATTATTTTCTTTATTCTATAAATATTACTTCTAATTGATACTTTACTTTCTATGAAGACACTCATTAAAGCAACATAGATAATTCATTAGTGTAAAAACATAGAATTTTTCAGTATAAACTATTATCGATATTTCATTCATTCGTAGAAAATACTACTATTTACCTTTCAATATCATTTATAACACTCAAATGCGTTCTGCGACTTTGTACTGATTCTTTGTATTACTATAAGAAGTTAATATGTCCGTCATTAATCTAATTGAATTTTTCAAAGAAAGTAAATTATTTGTATGGTTTATGTCATTTTCCTTAGAATGACGATATGTTTATGTCAATGAACAACTGTTCTATGTCTTAAATGTGTTCATGACAGGTCAATAATGATTATTATTCATTTTATGATTTACTTGGATACACTCCAAACAAAGATTGTTCATAAAATATTTCTATTAAAAGATCGAATGTTGATAAAAGACCATTTTTTTTTTTTATAAAAGTGCAAGGATTTTATAGTTCTTACCCTTCTTTCAAAAGAAAAACAAGTGCAATTAGTGACCAGATTGATACGTGCTTCTTTTCTTTTAGAAATTCTTCTTGCTAAATATTTTCTAATAAGATGAAAGTAGATGGTTTTTTTAACCTTAAAAGAAAAAGAATATATACTTGTCAACCTCATTTATTTTCTATATTATAATACAAAATATCTCTGGAAAGATTATCAAGACTAAAATCATAAATAGAACTAAATAGATAAAAGCTATATACAACAATAGAGTCGCCTTTATAAATAAGAGAGATAATAACTCTATTCTAGATTTTCTCATAACATAATAAATAGAACAATATCGTTCTTTATGTTTTCGAAGGAATAATGATGCACTATATTTATGCAGAACAAATAGCTTTCGTTAAATAGGACAGTCTGACATTTTCATTTGAGAATGACTCACTTAATTTTTAATATTAGTGAACAGTTTTATTTTGAGACAATATATTTTAGTTTCTATTAATTAGAAAATGTCGAACTATCATATAAACTCATTAAATTCTAATGGTTTTCTCACATCATCTCATACATAGATGAGATTATTTTCCTTAGTCTTCCAAATAGATGGCGCAAATTAATATAGTAAATATTGATATCATATGAAATGTTCAAAAAAAATCTCTTCTGTTGCCAGAGCTTTAATATCACTAAGTCTCCACTAATACAACTATTTGTCTTACGCTCAGTTTTTTTTCTACTATAGTTCGTTTACATTTTTCAATTTTAACATTGTCCAAAAGTAAATATTTTTGAAATCTGAAGTGATTGAAATATAGGAATACGAATGATCTTTTTTTTGAGAAAAATTTATTCTAAAAAAATATTGTATCCAATTATGAGACTTTATGTGTTGGATTGAGCATGTGAATATCGTCTTAACAGGAATGAACGATTGTGTCTTATAATCACATAAATCAGCAAAATCACTAGAATTTGTTGGTGATGTTAAGACTATACGTTTCTCATTTAATTTCTTTGTACTTTTCCTGATTTGTGACAGATTAATGAAATGACAGTGAAGAAGTGCAACAAAAGTGTTCATAATCTACAAGCAGACCATTAGAAACAATTTTGAAAATTCTATGATAGAATATTATGGCTATCTCAGTAGAGATCTGCGGAGTCACGTTTTTTAACTCCGACTCCGAAAAAACTCCGAAATTTTTTTCTAATTAAATCAAGATTTCCATTTTGCTAATAATGATGATAAAGAAGATATTGACGTTTTGGGTTTTTGACACAAACTACAGGATTTATTTCCAATTGCTAAGAAAATCTTTGCCATATCGGCTTCAAACACCATGATTAGCGTCTTTTCTCGTCATCGAAAACCAGTGGTCCTCAGTGTTTGAGCTGTTTTCGTCTAAAAGATCAGACAAAAAACTGCGCATTGATGCTTTGGTCTAATCTGAGAAATAAAACAGATATATGGTGATCTCTTCACAGTATAATTTTATATGATACTGATGATTCCTTAATCTGATAGGCGCTTATTCTTTGCTATCCACTGTGAGAGGACTTTTCTAACAAGACAGCTCTAGGGTCTTGTAGAAATTCCTGTGAATTAGACCGTTAAGTAATTATTTTTCAGTTTTAATATATTTTTCCTGTATTTTTCTTCTTATTTTTAGCCCTCTCGAATTGAATTTGTACTTTCATCCTTTGTGTTTGGTATGTATCTACGGTAAATGGGTTGAGATAAAGATAATGAGCTACGAGAAACTCAATATTTATTGTTGTCAATAAGGGTTATTTTTCAAATAGACACTCAAAAAACGATTTTCTTGAGTTTAGCTCGTCGAATCTCATACACTCTTCTGTTCGTAACAAATGAATAGATTCAGAAAAGAGCGGCACATAGAAGAAGCCACAATGAACTCTGACATTGTTCAGACAGCCAAATTTTATATAACTTTTTTCTCATGTAATTTATGAAATTTCTTCCAGTTTATCCGTCCTTTAAAACTTGACTTTTCTTCAGAAATTCGTAAAAGTCAGCGTCTTTGGAATATCTCAAGTTAAGAAATATTGCTGCTTGTCAACACACACGTCTCAGAAGAACGCAGATGTGTTAGCTTTGCGAAATTATATGGTGTCATTAACCCTTAAGAGCCGAATGTCCCTTCCAAGGGACATTTAAATAATTGTAATCAAAGTCTTATAAAAATGTTGTAGACAAAAACCAATATTTTTCTGGATTGATATGACTTTCGAGGCCATACCTAGATCAAAATGTAGTATTCAGGTGGCTGTCAGGCGTAGCAAAACACTTTTTTGGTCTGATGACTTTTTTCAATAACACCTTTCTTCCCTAAAGTTGTATCTATTCGGAGATGCGACATACAGTGTAGTTTATTTTACGTTACACTCTTAAGCTTATCACCAAGCTATTCAATACCAGCGTTCTAGAATCTTTTAACCGATCTACTGACAGATTGTGCCGTGATCAATAAAAAATTCCTTTGGTAAGACATTCAGCCTCATAGAAGAATCCAAACAATGTATTTCTAACATGAAACTTGGCTCATACATAGCCCTAGTAGTGTTTAGGAAGTTTCAAAATTTTCAGGAACAACTGTTGTTTCTTTCGCGAGATACAGAATATTGAAGTTTTTAGCAATTTTTAGCAAAATTTAGCTGGTTTTTGGATTTCGAATATCTCAGCAAGAAAGCATCCATTCTAAGTGAAAATTTCGGAGCATATTAAGTATTATCAAAACTATCTAAAGGCAAAGTTTCAGATCGAAATTCCTATTTTTTCGAATTTTTACAGGGATGGATATTCCTGCCAAAGGAGGTTGTGTAGGTCCAGAATAAGAAGAAGGTAATTATTTTTAACTGTAGTACGAGTATACTGAGGGTCCATAATCTCTGTTTTTCTAATTAGATTCTCATTTTTATAAGTGGAAGCCACTTCGGCTTTTAAGGGTTAAGTAAGAGCTGACAAGATTCTGCATCTGACCTTGTGAGATAAGATGAAAATTCTACAAAAAAATCTCATATGGTGGTACAAGATCTTACGTCTGATCTTTCGACTTGGGTACCTTTAGGTTAGAGTCCCGATCCAAAAATTGTTAGATACAATGGCCCGTAGCATTAGAACACCATACTACACGAATATTCATAATCACACTGTACTCCCTCTCCACCTCGCCTGTTGAGAGAAAACTAGCTCCGACAATGGGCTCCATCATTTCGATCTCTGATCAGAATACTTAACAAAAATAGCGATTAAACAGTGATTTTTTCACAGACTTCGACAGTAAGTGTTATTATATAAAAATCAGTATTTTTCTCCTTTCGTTTAACTCATCTGATAATCTCAATCGAAGTATTATCTGGCCAAAAGAATTCCTTTAGTATTATTTACTCTGAATGAAGACTACGAAACTGCCTCTCATCATTCATGAGATATATATATATGTGAGCACAATAGTAAACATCAACGGCATGCGCATTGAAGCGTAGCCATAGGTGCAAATTCTACGACAAAGTCAAATAATCGAAAATGCTATTTAAGAGTATAGATGCGACGTAATTTTTAATCACATCCACACGCTCCACACATAGTCACACTCATAGTAACCAAATTCAATCAATGTGTTACAAATTTTTCACGAGAGCTTTAAATTACATATTTGATTTAGTATGTTTAAAATTCAAAATCGGATAGCACATTAATGACTCATCATTATTTATTGTGAAATATAATTTTTTATCTAAGGGTCTTTTTACATTTAGATCCGGAAATAGTACAGTTAAAGTTAATCAAGCATTAAGCATTGCAAACATTTTCATACAGAGTACAACGAAATATTTCATCGCTCTTTTTCCAATTTTCTTTGTCTGGTAATTGTATATATGGAGCTTCTATTTTCACCATAAGAGGTTTCTTTAAGATTTGCATGAAAAATCGGCAATATTCTCGATTGTAAATATTGTAGAAGAAATAAGCTGCAAAATGGCATAATTGTTTCATTTCTCGAAATTGAAATTCTCCAATGCGAGAATCAAAAAACTTTCGTTCACTTAAGTTGAGCCCAAACGAAAGATGGAAACCAATAGAGCTGCCTAGAGTAATAGTGGCCACCCATAGTGAACGTTCAGGAACCAGTGGAATAGCTTTTTCACAAGATTCTCGGAAGCATTCCATGTTGTGCATCAAAAAGGCTACCACGTGTTGAAATAGTTGTTCTTGAAACATATTCGGTTCATCTAAGTTTCTAACTTGAAAGTGCTCCATGCCTTCATATTCTAAGTCCAACAGAAGAGATTCAAATATATTGAGTTGATTAGGTTTCTCAAGCATTTGCTTCGCCGTTTCAACAATTCTTTGAACATCGTCTTTAGCATTTTTTTGTGATAGCCACGAAAAAGAAATCTTCTCCATCGAATTGAGAGATCGTCCATTTGATAACGATCGGAAGATATTGTATATGTTTTCGGAAGACAGATAGCAGATTTGGGATCATTTCAACACCAAATTGCAGATTCTTTGGCATTTTTGTAAAGCGAGCATCGTATTGTTTAATGAGGTGATTTAACATGTTTAATAAAATAGTGAGTATGATTGTCGTAAATTTGATGCAAGTTGCGGAGTTATCGTGTTAGAGTCAATCGAAAAGCTCGATACTGAATGCTTGAATTGATGTTATTGATCTAATTTTTATTTTCTCAATCACATTATTTTCGGTGACATGAAGTATGCATCTTTGAAGTAAAAAAGTCACAACATTACATGAAGTTGTGCAATATTATTGATCATTATAGAACGCAGAAATGAATCATTGAATCACTGCACAAATATATACGATCTTCAAAAAAAGAAATGGAATGAATAGGATTGTTTGATAAAGAAAATTGAATAATATTCTTTTATATTTCCTTTTGCATTCGACAGAACACTGTTCAAATGATCGAGAATACTATATCAATGAGTGCACATGATCACGTAGAATATAAAAATATAAATTTATATTTTGAAGTATTTATCCATAAAATAGTACGAACTAAGCAAAGCATAGGAGTGTGAGAAAATGTAGAGTTTGGATTGACTGCAACTACACAGTTTTTTATTGCTAAACAAAACGAAGACCTATCTGAAAATCGAAGCCGAGTTTTAACAATAGTGGCTCAGTTCAATGGCTGGCATGAATGAATACATAGGGAGTGTGGGGATGTGTGGATTTAGTTGTTGGTGTAGGTGAATAGAAGCTCTACACCCGCACCCTATACCCTGTTATTTTATCTTCGTTTATAAAAAAAAATAACTGAGAAAAAAATTCAATAGAAAGAAGAAAAGTGACTTGTATTACATGTTAAAATTTGACCACTAGAGTAAATGATTCTGTATAAAAGGATCGTGCTTTGTCTCTGTTAGTTTCAAAAGATACTAAAACATCCATAAACATATGTTTGATACGAAATAAAAGGTTATTTATCTTCCTAGAGACAAAATAAAAAAATTTCAATTTAATCTAAATTTTTTATAATTTATTTATGAATTTCATAAGTGTTTTTCAATGTAAATTGATCAATCTTAATAGAAAGTCTATTGTGCGTTTTGTTTAGCTTCAGCAATGAGATCATCCAATAGTTTCCGATGGTCAGTGCTTGGACGGTGTTGATCCGATGCATTTAATGGTTTGTCATGCTGGACAGCCTTTTCTGCAAGGGCATAAGCATATTCAAAGTATTTCAAGGCAGATGAAGGATGGTTAACTAGTAGGCTTCTGCCTTCTTCGATCAATTTCTTACTCATATCTCGACCGAGTCTGATAAGCAAATCAGTCTCAAAGTCAAACATCAGTAATTTCAAACCATTATCGAGACATGTTTGAGCCCAACTGCAGTGTAGTTCAATGTTACCACAAAATATATAATAACATTCAAGCTGTAAACTTCTTTGAATTATTATCGGAATGATTTGTCTACCTAACGTTGCCGATGAAATATATATCACTTTTTTGAAAGCAAGGTTTGTCTCAATTAACTTTATTGCATCATCTACAGTAGCTGCAAACGAGATCGGAGCCACAAATTCACGAATGCTACAAATAAAATCGTCGATGGGATCAGGTGGGAGTGGTGGTACGGCTGATGTTTCCAATAGTCCCATTTGGAACTTGTTTTTCATTTTGTGACAATAATCAGGGGAACCAATGTGAGCATCTAACCAGACGATGGCATATGCTGCGCCCAGAGCCATTTATAAATTATACTCTTACCTGAAATCGACTAATGTGCGCACTCGTAATTCTTGTAGAAAGAAACTTCGCAATCAAGGTATGCTTTACATAGTATTATAAGGCGTGTAAAATGTGTCAGAATGAAGAATAAATGATTGTTTCTTATGTGTTGAATAGCTGCAAGAGAAGAAAAGTAAATATTTGATTAAATGTCGTACTACTTGGAAGTTTCCAATTTATATCGTCATCATTTCAACACTAAAGCCATCTATCGCCAGAAAGAATTGTGGATAAAGGATGATTGAAAAGTTTCGACCCCTCTCAGTAAATCGATAATATCTATAACAAACTTATATGAAGTTATTGATCAGATTATGTCATTTTGTAGAGGAAGAGTAGAGCTAACATATGAAAAAAATTCGTTCGAAATACATAAATCCATTACAATCTTACGGTCATTTTACTAATCTTGAGTGAAAATGTTTACGTTACATTTTCCGAAAAAAAACAAAATATGTTTGTAACATCTTAAGCAACATATTGTATTCTAGATTCTTTTTTTATATGATTCGAGACAGTTCGACAAGCTCTAAAAAAATATATGTTTGCAAAATTTTTGATCACATTTTCACTATAAAACTTAAAGAAAATCAGAAAAACTAATAAAAATTTCATGTATTAAATATCAGAGAGAGTAAGTTGATCTTTCAAATATATTAGCTGATTGACTGTTCCATCTATCCTGGCAGCTCAGAAGAGATATTTTCAACTTTAATATGTAACACTGCATCTCGAAACATCTTGAATCTTAAGCATACTATCTCATGGAAGATATACAAGATTTTTATTAGTTTGCGTGCTTTCATTCAAGTTTTATATTAGAAGCACGATTCGAATGTTTTTTTTATATTCATATTTTTATAGAGCTTGTTGAACTCTATCGAACCACATAAAAATATCTATTTAAAACATGTAAAAAATAATATTTGACTCGACTTAAACGACTCAAACATCAAAGACTTTTTTCGTTTTTTTTCGAAAAATGTCACGTAAATATTTTCACTCAAGATTAGTAAAATGACCATACGATTGCAATAGATTTATGTATTTCGAACGACTTTTTTTTCAGATGTTAGCTCTACTCTTTCTCTACAAAATGACATAATTTGATCAATAACTTCATATAAGTTTGTTATAGATATCATCGATTTACTGAGAGGAGTCGAAACTTTTCAACCACCCTTTCTTAAAGGTGAATTTGGTTACAATGCATCGGAATTCAGCGGTGGATGTGAGTGTCGATTTTCTTGTCATCTATGCTGACACACTCACACTCCGATCTATTTCTCCGATAATCTTGAGTAGCAAAGAAAGCAGCGACGTTTTTTCGTAAACTCATGTTTCTTTAATACTAAATTTTTGAGTTTATATTAGATAGAAGATGCTAAAGTGTATATATTCGGACGTCATTTCAACGCTATGGTGTAACTCAGAAGAGAACAAAACATATATTAGAAACCTAGTGGATATATACTTGAAACAAATAAGTAAAACGTGGCGGCTTATATAATTTTGTACACAAGAAGTAACTTTATTTGTTCAGATATATATAATCTGCAACAAGCTGAGAGTTTCCGATTTTTCTATATTCAGGAAGTAAAAGTATTTTTCTGTGAGACTCGATTTCAGTCTTTCTATCCATCGATCATGTCAAAATGATTACAATGAATCAAGTCGTGATGGTGGTTTTCATTATCCAATCGATACAAAAAGACTCAACCAAAATTTTCGAACAACGAACTACAATTATTATAAACAGAAGGATTCTACAATATCAAAAGTTTTGATCCATTGACTGACTGTACATCGTTTTGAAAATAAATGATAGATTAACAAAATTTTCATTGATTTTTAGCGTGATTCACATTAAAACAACTGAAATAAATGCTCTCAGGAAAATGCTAACAGCGTCTGAATAGAAAAGTCTAGCAAAGCTAGCCTTGTACATATTTGTAGAAAAAAAACCATTGAGTATTGAGGGAATAGTGATAGAAGTTTTCAAAGACTTATGAAGTACGTCACCTGAAAATCCGAGATTGCAATCAATAAATTTGTATCATGAGAAAATACTCTTTCTTCCACAAATGGTGCCAGTCTTAACAATCTTTTTCTTTCTGTACTCGAGTTATAACATAGTATATGTTTTCATTAACTGAGAGCTGATGTTGTTTTAGCTCACACGAATACTTGAATGCGTTCAAAATTCTGTCTCTCAGGGTTTTTACTGTTCTCCACTCGTGTATCTCTATTATAACTGATGGAACTCAAAGCACAATATGTTATCTGCTTCGATATTTCAAAGTTTTTCACATGATTTTCGGTGGTGCAAGGGACGTGAAGCACATTTAAAAATCGATTATTTTTAATCAACATTTCTTGTAGGTATTCTTTTTGAACTATGAATAATACATTAGGGTGTGGAGTGTGAGTGTTGGTTTTGGAATAAACATTCCTTTCTTGTATATCCACACCTACAGCCTTGTTGCCTCTTTCATGATATACTAACAAAAGCACACAATTCGCTTTCGCACACAATAGAATTTTGAATACCCGTATCTCACGACAGAAGCAACGAAAAAAGACTGAAACTTTCACAGGGAACTAGTTTCATCGAAAGCATTATTTGTGCAAAGTTTCAAGTCAAAACTAAAAATTCGACTTTCAACGTGACCTGCAGGAGAGCACGGAGTTTTATTGAAAAAATCAGTAAAAATTCTTTATCATAAGAACAAAAATCTGGCAAACCGAATCATTCTAAACTTTTTCTATGCTCTCTAGTTCTCATCGAATGTGAATATAATGCAAAGTCAAAAACAACTTAGCACCTAGAGATGTTTCCTCGCGAGTTACCAAGGTTTCTCTCTGCAGTGCCCAACGTTAGAAACTATCGATAGGTTATATTTAGAACCAAATAATCGTTGTAGGCATTTAAAAATTCATGTATTTGAGCTTGTATTTCGATTGGAAACGATTGAAAAGCTAATCAATCTAAAAGATAAATATTTATTATACAAATCCCACAGAATCGATCTGCATGACAGGCCATATTTGCGACGTCATATCTCAATAAGGATTTAAATGTGCATCTTTGTCCATCTACTTAAGATGGATGATGACAGACTTTATAAAATAGTAAATTCAAATTCAAATACAAGCCTCTGCTAAATCTCACGAACGAATTACACTATTGACCAATCGTTATTTTTTAGTACATTAGAACCAAGTTTTTGGCCCATTTACACCAGAAGAAACTTCGGACAGTTCAAAAGGCCTGTACTATATAGTAAATGTATAAAGCTAAATAACTGCATAATATCTTATATATATGATTAGATCTTTAATTAGAAACATAAAGTTTATTTCTAAAGCCCCATCAGTGATATTCATCTATTTTATCTATTTTGTAGTGACTGTTGAAAGACAGTCAATCGCTTCAAGTCAAAGTCTAATTAAGATGCAATTAGATGCCAGACCATACTAGATTTAATGCTAGCTATGATATGGCTTCCCATCTAACGAATCGATTTTATCGCCTGGTTGCTCACTGTGAGAAGATGGGGGGCGTTGCAATTGCTAAGGTCTCTAATAGAGGGAGTCGCAAAAATCTTGCTTTAAACTTACACTCACTATCAATTGTTTCCGAAAATATACGTAAGCTCCACAAAACCAATTGAAAATTTCGCTAAAAGATTCAAGTTTGTCAAATCAAAAAAATTGAAATTGAACAGAAAAACTTTCTGATTGATTCGAAAAGAAAATCGACCTTAGATCAGTTTTAAATTCAATCTTGTGTTAGAGAATGCTTATGAACTTTTATATTTATGCTAGGAGTTTCGTGATTTCAGATGTTAAATAGTAAAACTGGTTGCTTAAATAAAATCACTGGTATACATATAATTATTCTATGTCGTTTTGTAACAATGACTTTTATTGAAATTCCAAATGAAATTTCTGAAAATTGAATATAATGCTGTATATTTTTCGAAGAAACTCTAATCTCTGAATAAAGTAGTTTAGAAGGTGTGGGTGACTGAGTGTAGCGTGGATGTGAGTCTATAGTTCATCGACACCAATACTCATACACCTACATTGCACGTCCACATCCTAACACCCTTTTTCGTCGAGGCTTTATCTCGTTACTTACGGCATATGCCACTTTCTGTATGATTCTAATGTTTTTTTTTCTTAATATTTTTTCCCATTCAGTAGGGAATTAAAAGTGATATAAGGTAAAGCTCCAGCCTGGGCACTCATGATTCCAATAAGCGGCAGCAGATATACCTGAAAAGTCTAACGCCATAGACTGTTTCTCTATTAGCTTTCTCACTCATATTACTTCAATAAAGGAATGCTACATAAGATTTTGAATATCTCATTTTTTTTATCTATTCATGCTCTATCATTTGAAACATTATATGAAAAATTCTCTCACTTCTGATAGTATAATTTTAGTGGTCATTTATAAGACAATTCATCATTAATTTTATGGATAATAGGTAGACAGTGCTAAAAGTCGGTCAAGGCTAGCTTCATTAGAAAATGTTCAAATGAGCTAAAAACATAGGTTTCATAGTTTTAGGTATTGTTCATTCAACTATGCACAAAAAAATAAAAAAATGGAATTGCGGCTAGTGCTTCGGTTCCTTGATGGGTTCATAGAACATTTCTTAAAGACTTTAAAAGTCTTATGGAGCATCATATTCATTTTGGTTAACATGTTCAATATCTCCATACTTAACCAAGTTTCAATAACAACTAAATAAATATTGTTATATCTACAAATAATAAACTTCGATTTCAAAAGCTAAATCTATACAAGATTCTTAGGGCGATATGGCACGAAAAACAGGAGCAGTGAATCGAAATAATTTGATTTTTGAATCTCAATCGGTACCAATAACAATTTATCGAAATTCACTTCATCTAAGGATAATATTTTTCATATATAGAACACAATTTATTTCAGTATTTAATCAATATTAATTCTCGATTCGACTGAAGTCTGGCGTTTTTCTATATGTCGAAACCAGTTGCTGTTTTAAAAAGATTACCATCGACAAATAAATCGAATTCGTGCAAATCTTAATGAATGCTTAAACGAATCCACATTACAGGATATATTGATAAGCAAATATTAATAATAAAGAACCAAATGAAAGAAATGTCTAGTTCAATTTCAATAACTTTCTTATCTCTTTTCCTTAATTTTCGTTTTTATTTTTTTTTAATGAATTCTGCATGCTATTTTTTTGAATATTTTAAAGCATTGATTCAGAAAAGAAATCAAGTTAAACTCGTCTAAGTCGATTTTTGAAAGGTAAAAGTTGAGACTAACACATTGATTTGTATTTAAGACAACATTTAAGTCTATTATCGATTGAATTATCAAAAGTATTTGCTTGTTTAAACAAGACTTCTGCTTTTCAAATATACGTTCTTCTCCTGATCCGTCCAAGGCATGTCGTAGGACGGCAAATTTACATATCGATCCATAGTCAAGTGCAACGTCGCTCCTGTTCCTGGGAGAAGTTCGACTTCCAGCCACTTATGGTTAATCGCGGTGATTTCTGTAGCAGCACCCGCTTCGTTTAATACATGCACCTCGTTGAATCGATGCTCTCCAAACGTACCGGCTTGAATGATAAGGGTGCGCAGTGCAAATAAGTCCACGTTGACCAGCTCTAAAGTGACTGAATGATTCTTGAGCTCTTTCACCAGCACAGCAATGGATTGTGGAAGTCCAGGACGTTTCCTTTCTGAGTCATAATAACGCACACGCGCATGCTGTAGTCCTCCGTGAGATATATGCATCGGTCCGCCCAAGGTGAGTTGAACAAGGCTTTCCATATACACGGGGCACATTTCTTGCCAGACATGAATACTAGAGTAATCGCCTTCATTATATTGATCGGTCCAGTTTTGCGGATTTCCCGCTTCCGAGCGCATTCGCCTCAGCTGCTGTTCAATCAATCTGTAGTTGGCATCCAATATGCGCTGCGGGTAATCGGGATTAAGACCGCGAATATATTGAAACCATGGTTGCGTATTGCCAATGTAATGCTTTGTATCTCTTCCCGTCTTTTTATCACCGCCCGAAACTGTTGGAATGATTACCTGATTCCAATCATGATCCTTCGCAATACGGTCTATGCGCTCCAAGTCTTCGTCAGCCATGGAGATCGTCCATAGATAAATCGGATATTTCGGTGCTGGTTTTCGATAATCCGTCCAGCCTGCATCAAAGCGTTTGTACGGCACCAGCCATTGACCTTCATACTCCTTGCCTAGCGCCCAGTTCGCATCAAGTTGGTTTCGTGCAAAATCAAGCCGGCTCATATCTCCCGTTAAAAGCACAGCATTCATGCATGCGTTCGTTAACGGTTCAATGATCGTCACGAATCCATGTGGCCAACGCCATCCATAGTAACCACCCCACCATTTGCCGTCGTTATACTGTCCGATCTCATCGGTCAGCCCTACATTATCCGGAATAATTCCGCCATTTTGCCGGGTTCTCTCCTCCCAGGCCTCTAGATAATCCAGCACCCAGCTGCGATATTTCTCCTCACCGGAATACAGAAATGCATGGGTAACAAGTCCTGTTGCATTCAGGTAAAGTGGCACATCGCCGCGGGTCATCCGCTCATTCATCAACCGTATAATGTTGGTATATACTTCATCGTTCGACCAGGCGCATTTGCCACCGGTAAAATCCACACCGGGAATATCCTCATAAGGTGCCAAATAGTTATCCAGAATACCGCGATGGGTACACCAATCCTCAGCAGTCAGCACAAATCGTGGCCCCTGGCTACCTGTTATCGGCGAGCGGATCAATTTGTGCCTCGTGTCATAATTTTGCGCCTCTTCATCCTCTCCTATGTACATGTTGGCAAAACGCAATGCCCTCTGGCGATCCTTTAAGGTTGCTGGACCAGCAAGTCCAAGGAAATAAAAATACAAGTAACCCTCACCATGATGCATCCAATCATAATAAGCATCAAACTCACGATGAATTTGTCCATATTCAGTCCATTGCCAGGTGATACCCTCCCAAATTTTGCGTGAAAGCCCGTGTAGCTCATCACTTCCGCCTAATATATAGAGTAGCGCCAGATTCATAAAGCCTTCATACGGATCGTCCGACCCGTCCATTCCCGGCCAATTGTTTCGCCAAATCAAGGTTCCGTCCGCTCGTGTATACCGTGTTGCAAATTCAAACGCAGCCTTGTCCAATTGATCGAACAATAGCCGCTCCGTTAGCGCCCACTGTGGAGGAACCATCTGATTTTTCAACGAAATTCTGGTAAGTGATTGCGATACATCTTGTCCTGAAGTATGTAAACACATGTACTAATATCTCATTGCATTATTTACTTGCAAAGTACTGAAGGAGGAAATATCAGACAGTGTAACATGACTATTCAAATGACTTAAGTCGACGTGCATTGTGATCTCAATTAGCTGTTGGGGCTTCATGTTTCTTAATAACCGCAGCGTGCCCGTTTTGCGGTTGGCTTGCTCGATAAATCTTTACTCAAAAACTGTACAGGCATATCTTTGAGAACTCCCATACACAACATGCTCCTATTTATGATCTCCAGGCCCATTTTCCTAGTCAAATAGATCACTCCAACAAGGGCTAAATATGGGTTTTTCAGATTATGAAGAGCTTTTTCACCATTTTTAGTTCTTAAAATATTTCCATCTGAAAACCTTAGTCGAAATTGAAACTCGAATGCGAATTTGGAAAAAGCCTAAAAAAACTGAGTACTTTCTATAGTCTGAACCGACCTTCAACACATACTACTTCAACTGATGTATTTTTTCATGATGATTCCAAATATGTGCTTGGTTTTGAATTTTGAGTAAGATTTTCCGATGAAAATATTTTTATAAGTGAAGATGGTGGACAAAGTCTTGATATTATGGAAAATCTCTATTTGGTGATTGTTTGGTGGAGTGGCGGTGTGTGGGTGATGCTGAACGTAGCAAGAGTAACAGAGGTAAAGACGACAGTTTCCAGCGACCTCAGACTTAGAACCAAAAATCTTTTCAAACCTTGCACAAACCTTGCGTCAATTGCAAAGTACAATTGACCACTTTCCGGCAATCGCTTTCTATAATAAAATAATGCAACATGTAGGGAATCATCAGGACTATAACTGAGAAAATTTCGAGGTTTGCAAACTGAAAGTAGAAATCGTAGGATTGCAAATGCTTAACAAATAACTACGTTTCTCATGAGCTCTATCGAATGAGAAATTGCTTGAAAATATTGGATACTAAATCGCCAAGTTAATCAAAAAATACTGATTCTTCGTAGAAAAAATGTGAAAAGTTGGATCTTTCCTTATGAATTCTTCTGTTCCTTGAAACATCACTCTCTTTATCATTTCTTCTCAAGTTACATTTTTATATTTGAACGTAGAATTTGTTAAACTTACTTTCAGTCAAATCTAACTTTTGCCTATTAATAGCTATACTCAATGTGGTGCTCGATTATTTCTCAGTCTGATCATGAAACAAAACCTAACACTTTTCAGCAGATTTCTGTAGTCATGGTTTTCCAGCGTAGCTAGGTTTCAGGTAAAAAATCGAAAGATGAAATGACGATGATGTATAAGAAGGCAAATCGATCTGTTTTTATTTTGGATATTAAACGCATTCGGTTTTTATACAGAATTGTTACGCCTCGTTTCCAGTCCGTTTTGATAGATCTCAAGGCTATTATCAACATCATATAAGATCGGGATAGGGTTAAGATTCAATGCAGATTATGAACCTCATGTCGATTTTGAAACTTAGGACAATTAGGATGTTTTATATATCAATCGATCGAAAACCTTCTACTGAGATTATAATGTAAATCTGACATCATTCAGCTCAATGTTTTTGACTAGCGAGACAAAGTATGATTTAAAAGGACATCTCAAAAACTTATGATTACAGACAATACCTACGCAATTCAAATACCATGAAGGCTTTTTAAGTTGAAAAGCTTTTGTATTATACGTTCTATAGGTATCGCAGTCAAAAGGTTGCATACCATAGTTCCAGTTTTTCTTGTCTCATCTATAGTACACAAAGATGTTTACCAATATGATACTCAAATGAACTGAGCTTGTTTTTCTCTTTAGGTATTTACAATCACTCTAAAATCAATTTTAGATATTACATTACTACTTTTACATTTCGGAATTTTCCTATGCAAAGTTCATTGCTACTGCAATAGAGATCGCTGTACATCCTACAATAATCACATCTCCTTCTTCATGTTATCTTTGAAGCTTTTACATTTTACAGAAAGAAACATAGCATTCGAGATGACCAATTTCTAACGTAAATTAATTAACGGCCATTTCAAATTGATTTACTTAGCGACTGATGTTAAGAGAAAAAACAAAAAAAGACGTCACTCGATTCCATAATATCGACGATGAACGGGTCACAGAATTGTTCATATGCGTCTTTTCAAATGATTGATTTTTAGTTCTGTACACTCAATTCGTGTGAAATAAGTCTAGAATATTGTGAAGAAGTTTTGCTAAAAGTTTTTAGCCTTGCTTCGTGAAATTTTGGCAAGTATGTATCAAGCAAACGTCAAAAGTAACTCGTATCTTCGAAAGTTCTTCCTGACTCTTTGTTCCATACATTCAACTATCTTTGTTAGAAAGAAATTGCCAAAATGCAGGGTCTGTCGAAGAGCTCTTTTCGATTTTTTCTTTGTGACGAGGAAAGAAATCACGATTCGATACTCTTAAAAACGGTTTCAATGATTCCGAAATTGCGAAACTTTGTGAAGAATCGAAGTTGTGATCCTTTGTCTTCTCAAAAAAAATCTAAAAGGAGCCCTTCGACAGATACTGCATTCCAGCATGCTCTTTCAAACAAAAAAGTAAACATATGAAATTGACAGGCAAGAAGAATATTTGAAGACAAGACGAAGTGCCCTTGGCCTTTGTTTGAGGCATATTTGTCAAAAGTCTCGCGACATATAGCTAAAAAGAAACTTTTAGCACAACTTTTCCACAGCAACTATGACATATCCTAGAAATCTCATGCTATTTAAATGTTTATTGTCCAAAATCAATCATCAGGAGATAAAGCCTTCATGTTAGGTGTAAAATATTTCAACTAAAACATTATCTACTTAAAGTTAAGATGATACGCGATTGACATCACGACAATGCTGTTTCGTGCAACTTTCTTTTAGGTGAAACGCCGTCTATTTTTTGAAAACAGAAATATACCTATAAACTTCATTGGAGACTATGAAGATCGAACACGTTTACTTTTCTATATGAATTTCGAAATCTCAGAATTATGTTTAGAGAGGCCTCTCAGTTAAAGTTCAAAAAGAAATCTTATCTTGGAAACGTAAATGTTTTCTAACCGAGAAAAGTTCATTGATATAATATTACCGTAACCCAAATCACTTATCTACGTTATATGTAAAGAAAAAAAATCTCGAACTTATTCTCCTATCAACGGTTAACTGGCCAATGGATGGCTGTTACTAGCAAACAATATGAAGCGAATCATCTAGATTTTATGTACGCTAAATTATTAAGTAATTGATCTTTGCTAACACTGAGAGCTCTGAAGATATTCGAGCTACGAGAAAATATCGATTGAGGTTATGATAAGTTGTTATATATAGATTCAGCGTAAGAACGAGGGAACAGAACAAGAGTTAGCATAAGGATATATATATATAGATTAAAAATTTAGTGTAAGGAGCTGAAGTAAGTAGTTTATCATTCTAAATGAACGCATTATTATAAATAGTGACTCAATGGCCTGGCAATGCAATCCTTAGGAAATTGAGACTACGAAACCATATTTTTACGAAATCTAAAAAAAAATTTAGATTTCATTGCAAAACTCGAGCCTTTTTTAGATTTCATATAGCCCTTCTTTGTCAGTAGAGTTGTATGGTCACTTGATCTACTACAGTTATGGGTGAAGTGCATTCTTTTCTTGGCATCAATGAAGCATTGAATTGCCAAGAATATTTGTACGTGAGCTCTTTCATAACGCAGCTGTTCGATTAACCTAGGATACATGAAAGAAAACAAAGAACACACTTGTAGAAGTAAATTAAGTATTCTTTAAGATACAGAAGGCAAATTTACATTAGAAATGTCGTCTCTATCTTAACTCTTTTTAACAATCTTTCAACTGTTTTGTATCAATATAAAGAATACATACGTATACCAACCGATATAGTCTTCGTGCATAATTTCAGTGGAACAAGCTATGCATCGGTCTGTAGTGAGTTTCTTTTCGTCTTTGGTGTATGTAATGGTTAGAGAAGAAGGCGAAACATGCGTGCTCGCTATATCGTCCATCGTATGAGTCGAGCAAAAGAATTCAAGCTAGAAGATAAAGCCAAGATATGAAAGAAAGAATGACACAGTAAAGGAGTGTAATATAATACACAAACGACATCATTAGTCGAAACTTTGACAAATCCTTCATGTGCATCAACCTTTCAAAAATATTGTAATATAATAGTCGGCATTTCTGTTTTTGCAAAATTATGGTCTCTAAGCATGGGTTAATCGAAGCAGCCACAGCGTAGAACAAGGGCTATTGTCATTAAGGATCAAAGTAAAATGTGCACCATTTTTTTGTTTCTTTACTTACCATCGATCGACCAGACTGACTGGACAGTAATCCATAATATATAAAAACCTTCCATCAGTTTACGGTAGGTCAACATTGCCTCTGCTCCTTTCGATAGTAAGATGTCACCACGCTCAAGTATGGAATGTATGGATGTGTGATTGTGGAGAAGATAAGACTGTCACTTTCATCCACCCACATGTGTACATCCCCACTGTTTCATTGTTGAAACTTTGAATTCTCAAGTAAACTCGGTTTAAGTGACAAAGTGTCTCTAGGTTGTTGTAACGATTATTTGGCTCTATTCATGAATTTAATGTCAGGTCGGTTTTCCATTGTTTGATTTTTCAGTCAATAACCAAATGTGAATGGAAGAATCAGTAAAACGATCATATTTCGAGCTCAAAGACCCGTGGGCATGAGTCATATTACATTTTTTTCTGATTTTATTGAGACCTTCGTGTGGGTTCAATACAAAGTCAAACGAGAAATTGCAGTTTTGGTATTTCGTTTGTAGGTAGCCGTCAAAAGGTGACTTCATTACAGATGACTTGTGAGTTAGATGTACCATAATCTATTGTGCTTATGCTCATTTATAATGGCACACTGGATCCTACATCCACTTCCCAGATTCAAGTGAATAACTTTGGCAAAGCTCGATCTAAAATTGTAGACGGTTTTCGGAAGAGAATGAGGCTGTTTTTTGAATGTGATGCTTCGAAATGTCGTCTAATTGAGCTAAAAATTACGGAGCACGCCTACTTCTGCATGAGAAGATGTGTGTGAAACCGAAAACATTAAAATGAATTTTTTTGTGAAAATTTATCCTGCCACTGTATTCAATGGTTCTTACGTGGACATTCTTAATACAGCATGACGTTTATTTCATTATTAATTAATAAATTATATAATTGAATAGAAATCAATCTGTTATAATCGATTTATTCATCTGATCAATTATTATTCTCATCTCTTTTATACTCTTTAAATTTTTGAATTGCTTTCAAAATATAGGGACCATAATTAATTGGTTCATGTTTTGGTGGGTTTTCTTTACTTATAGCTGTCGAGAGAGCAACAATGGGTGTTGTATAACATGCAGATAAAAAGAAGAGTATTGGTAATCTTTCTTCGTTGAGTAGTGTAACACGATGATTAATTGCTTTTCATAGACCATTCGTCAAACGTTCGAGACATCTTTCGGTATTAACAACAAATGCATACGGAACAACGTCAACATTTATCCATTGCTTTGGATTATCTAGCTGAACTTGTAAATCACTTATCTGATGTTGATATAGAATCGTTAGAATAACATTATCACAGCGTGTTTCACATCGAAGTGATTGTGCATCTTCACCAATTAATATTGGCATTGAATTATCGCGTTTTGGATAAAAATTCAACCGTAATGCTGATAAAGTATCAACATTGCCCTCTGTTGTATCATCAATTAATTTATCAAAATAATTTTCATTCAAATCAAATGCTAATGCTATCCCCCCATACATTATTGATGTTGATAAGCGCCTTTCGGTTGAAACCTACCACGATTAATCAAGGCCGATTACTGTATACGATCGTGACATTCTAGTTTCAAAATTCTCCCTTTTTCCAGAACTTTCTGACCAGAGTCTATGGAACTAAGTGCCGAAGTGATTGACATGAGTTTATTTGATCTTTTTCCTGCTTTTAAAAATATATAAAAACAACTTATCGTCTCTGTCGATACTCAATTTCTCGCTTTGTGTTATGTAATTATGCTGGTGATAGCCATCGGCCATTATACATCGCTACTGAGACTGATGTATTCTTTCTTACTTGTCTGTCCGTGTATATTACATTATCTTATCTACTTTTATGGTTTATACTACATTCCTTATTATCTTTTGCTCTTCGTCTCCCTTCTCTTTCGCGATGTACTGTCTTTGAAGAAAAAAGAAACCTCATCGGTGTGTTACAATATGAGAAAAATAGAGCGTGTTTTGAAAGAGAAGATATATGTATCGACTATGTTTTTCTCGTTTTTGGTGTTGAACTGATAAGGATCAGAAGATTGAACCGAAGCTGAGTAAAAGTCATTAAAAGTAGTCTCTAGCTTTCTTCGTAGTGTGTAACTTGATTTATTATATGAACGGATGAGCGAGTCATCATTTTGTGAAAGCTGAGTCAAGTGGCGACTTAAATTCAAATCATTCTTAAGACACAATGATTCAACAAGAAAATTAATTAGGTTGTGAGGTGAGGGTGTAGATGGATAGTAAACCCGCACTGATACCGACACGTACATCCATTCACACCCATACGTCTACACTCACCCAACATTTAATTATTATTTGAAAAACGCTTCTTGTTGATTCGCTTTGATCTTTTAATTAGATACGTTGAGCTTCGTTAAAAAAAGCCTTTACTAAATGGAATAAAACCTGTTTTCCGAAAAACATTCTTTTTATTAGATAAGTAGGTTAAATTTTTATCTAATCTTTAGTTCAATAATCACTATAATCATTTATCCGAACTGAAATAATTATTGTGAGGTTCATATTGATTTTATTGATGAAAGAATGAACAAATGAATCGATCTTCGTTCACTTTTCTATCTTGGAAGGTAATCTATAGAGTTTTTCCCATACATCTCTGAAGGTTGTTGGCAGGAGAAAAGTATTAGACAAAACATTTCAATACTTATATGGTCATATATTCTAATTATATAGAAAATTAATCATCAATCATATTTCTTGTTATACTATTTCGTGACACGGATGATTGTATGACGAAAGCTATTGTTTTATTGTTTTCGTAAATTGTTGTTTTCAAATTTGTCAAATGATATATTACAAGAAAAGTTTTAATCTTCAATTTCTCATAAATGATTAGTTTATGTAAAGATTTGGTTGACTAACGATGTTATTGTTGAGTAACGCCGTAATGGCTAATGGTGATAATTTATCAGCACTCTGAAAAAAAGAACATTCGATCTATTAAAATTTTATATGGAAAATAAAGTCAACTTACAATTGTTTTCATTTTTAACATTGAACTAACACGGTTATTTATATAGAGAGAATTTTTTATAAAATTACTTGAAATCATCTTAAATTTACCTGTTGATTCTGTTTCTTTTCAAAATAACAAATGAAAATCAGAAGATCTAAGCCAACAAGGGTAGTTGCAATATACATTATTACAACTGATGGTTTCTAAACGAAATAATATATCTATTAAACGATTGAAGAATAAGAAAAACCTACTTCAATGATCATCTGTTGAAACCGGCCAAACCCTTCTTTGACTCACTACAGAAATTAAGCTAGGCTTCTGCTTTACAATTATAGCGCTTTTGTGAAACATTATTCTTAACGACTGTTTAAGTGTACAGCGAGAAAATTGATCTTTATCACTACAGCTTGCTTCAAAGATCGCGCCAAATATGTCTATCTTCTTTTAACCTATTGACAGAGATTTCCATATGAATGTAAATGGTTAATGGATTTTCTGACATGCTGGTTTTTAACCTCATCATGCTCTGTCATTTAGATGATGAGACTTTCACAAGAGAGAAAAGTGAAAACTTCGTATTTCTGCGTGCTTGTAGATTAAGCGAAACCTATCCCCTTTGTAGCTTCTTAACTATGTAGAGTATGCTATTAACATGAGTCGGATGATTTGTTAATCAGAAGATCATGTCAGAATTCGATTGCAAGAAACTCAGCAAAACGCAATTTAATCGACCGAAGCTCAACAAAACTTGCACAAACTCTTACTAAAAAATACATCGAACTAGCAGTTCAGACGGTCGCAAATACTTAATCTAGATAGTAGTTTTCTCGTATTCAACTTGTGTCTTATACGCACCTGTCAAAATAAACAAAAAGCTGTGATCCTAGTCAGACAAGACCCCTTTAAAAAGTGTGGTAAAATTTTCTTTTAACGCCTTTAACTATGTTTGAGACATGTGAGCGAGTGTCAATACGTAAAATTTGTCTAAATTGATGTATCTTTACTCGTTGGCATGGCAAATATGACTAGTTTTACCGCATTCAAAGGCGCCAACAGCTACTAACACTAAATGATTGTTTAAGAAAGCATATTCTTGGCGAATATTTCTTTTGAACGCATTTCACAACATTCAACAATAACTCGTTATTTCTTGCTTTTCCTAGGGAATGGAACGATTTTATACAAATTTGTATTATGAGATTTGTTAAATTTCAGGATCTTTATTTCGGTAAAGAATGCTTATACATACACACCTGATGTGAAAACTCAAATTTAAAGAATGACACGTTACTTTTTAATCAATTACAAAAAAAGAAGGATATTCTTAATGACATTTGATTACTCTTGTTCTTTATATCGGAAAGATTATGGCAATTTTGATAATCTATTTGTTTCGCTTGTTCATTAATAATTTTTCTCAAAGTTTCAATTTGATTCTGAACTATTTTCTACAGGGCGAAGTTATCATTTATTTTTTTTTCTTTTGTATTTCTAATACTTATGTGAGGATAGAAATTTCCAAGGGCTTTTTTCTTTGGTTTATGATTATCTGTATAATATCAAGAATACCGTCATCAATTGAGCGTGAAAGAAAGATGTTTGTTACATGATTAATATTCTAATCACATTAAAAGATTTATTATTAATTTATTTGGCCATCGACTTCTCTTAGATCTATTGAAATTATTTTATTTTTGTTTGAATGTTGATACGCATTGAAACTTGTAAAGATTCGACAATCAAAAACGGGACCAAAATAGTAATTAAAAATGACATATTATCTATGTTCAACATTATTAGAAGAAAAAAAAAGTCTACAATGATATAACGCACAAGTAACAACGCTTTTTTAATCACCTCATCAATGAAAAGACTATGTTGATTGAATAGAATTGATTGAAACATAACGGTCTGTTTGCCTTCTCTGTTAATGTTAAGATACGTTTATATTTATTATGATAATAGAAAAATTTTTATGTTTCTCTCTGCATCTGCTGATTTTATTGAGACGAGGAGAATAAATAGGTAATGCTTCAAAAGTGAGAGTATTTCATTTCATTTTTCTTCTACTCTATTGTGCAGTTAATATCGTACATTGTGCATTAATCAATGTTACGCAAAAAATCACATGTTTTACTACCTTTCTTTGTCAATGTATTAAAATAAAGTTTACAACACACTCGAGATAATAATTCTCCACCAGAGAAGCAAATAAAAATAAAGATAAATATTTTACAATGAAGACATTGAACTAAAAAATGCCATTTATGAGTTTTATTTTTCCGATATCAGTTGACATTGTGACGTTAGGTGTTATCAGCCCTCAACTCTTCAAAATAATTCACTGAATTGATTACCGTAGTTCTGAATAATTTTTATAGGAGAACTACTGAGACGTATTTTTTCAATCATCTCCTTTATACATTGAGGATTTATTAATTGTGATCATATTTCAGCGCCTTCACACTGCTCGTATGCATGTATGTACTGAAGAAGTATAGAAGATTTATCTCTAAATCAACAGACACTTATTCAAAAATTCCAATGAATCTGTAAAATATATGTCTCTATAGCTGTTGTTTTTATGCAATCACATCGGCATCCTCAGAATGCATATCAGGTTCGTAAAAGATCATTTTGTCTTTACATGATTGATGTTAGTTTTCTCATTCATTTCGATAAACTTTTCATTTAATCATTGATTCTATGTATGACAATATCATTTTTCTCTTTCATTGATAATAGTAATCAAGTCTTTTTTCGTAGTCATTCATTTTTATTCATACATGGCGGACATATTCTTTGATAATTTACTACATTCAAACATTACTAATGATGTCAGTCCTTTGTCTTTCTATTTACGATGTACAACAGAAAAGAATCGTCATGTTTTAGTTTTTCTGTTTACGTTCGTGGAGAGAAGGGACAAGCAAATAGTTATAGTTAGATGTCATTAATAAGTTTCGATATTGTTGCTTGCATGAAAAGTATGTGTCGTCAAATATATCTTAATTCAGAGAGTTTGTTCATGCCAATCAGAAAACTGCATGGACTAGATCAATGGAAATTATTTCTATTACTTATTAAGAAACTTGACCTAGGGTTATTTGACATGAACAATTTGAATCTGAAGTTAGCTTTTCATCTTATACTAATTTTTAAATATTTTCTGAAAAGTATGACCAACTGTTAATTTGTATGAATGATTCAAATTGGCAGTGCGACTTTACTTAAATATTAGTAATTGATATTTAATTACTAAAGAAATAATTATATTTAATAAGTTTATCAATAATTTGTGAAAAACTTAATCGAAGATTATTTTACATGGAGAATTCGAATTCAAGATTATTTTTTACTCTTATATTAATATTTATTTATTTTTAAGAATTCTTTTATTAAAATTTTATCATTATTTTCTCAATTTTCTAAAAGCCTGCTCTTTCTTGATCGTTTATTATGAGCAAAAACTCATTGATCTAATGAAAGACGAAATTCAGTATAAAATTTCGACTAATCACAAAAAAATCATCCAAAGAATTGAAAAAAAAATCAGCGATTCGAAAACGATCACTTGACTGGTTATACAAAATGAACTGAACGGTTGTATAAAAATATAGATTAGTTTTAAACTCATTTTTCTTGACCGCTACACTCCTGATTTAATCCATTAGTGTCAAAGATTAGATGCCCCGTTAAGAATTCAAACTAACAGTTGATTGTACTGTTAAACATTAACGTAGATCCAATTCAATAATACTTTTTTGTTAAAAGAGTTTCTATATTCAAATTCAGAGAATCTATTTGATAAGAAAACTGAAGGAGCACGCATGATTTTGTTGAATATAATAAAATCTAAACATTGTAGTATTCAAGATTTACTTGAAACGTTAAGTTTAGAGTTTTCATCACCCCATTTGAACCTTTCTTATAAAAAGCTTTTCAATATCTCTTACTTTCTTTTGTGAAAGACATGCCGTTCTTTTCTAGACAATTAACCATGAATATTTTTGGTTTAAGGGCCTGTCCCTTTTCCGACCCCCAAAATTCACTTTTTCCAATTTCGATTTTTTGTATCTAAAACTCCTCTATCGAATGGCATATGACCGAAAAGTTTCATGTTTATTTAGATTCTTGAAAAAAACAACTTTTTACAGGTCTGTCGTGTTATAAAGGTCTATACTAATATAGTTATTTAATCCTAGAGGTTGCAATCCATGGAACTGAAATCTTTTGTGTGGCAACTAGGACTAAATCAGAGTGTATATGTTTTTCTTTCTCTTGAAATAACGTTCGGATGATTTTTGGTAGATCTTAGAAAATTTGCTTTAAAGGAAAGAAACATATTTTTTGACAGGGACTTCCAGTGTTTCAGTTCTCCTAAGCGAGAGAAACAATATTTTTTCAAGAAAAAAAAATACACAACCCAATTTGATTCTAGTTGCTACAAACAAAACATTATTTGAACGCATGATGCTGATTACGCTAGTAGAATAAGATGGTCATATGAGAAGAATGTTTTTTCACATATTTTATAACAATAGGTTGGTTAGAATCATACTTTTTCGACTTGGATAATGTTTTCTACTTGAATGATTCTTAGGTTTATTCTTCTACAAAATAAAATGAAGTTTGATGACTACTGTCCTAATGAAAGACGGCAATACAACACTCTTATTTCACTAGTCAAAATGAGGAGTAACATCAATCATTACTTAGATGTGATAATGAGATCAAGTATCATTCGAACACAGCACACAATTTCGACATTTTCATATTTTACTGGAATTCATGCTCACTGATTTACTTTCTTTTTCAGATGAAACTCGTCTTTTCTCGAGCAATTTTATTCATTTGACTACAGAATTCTTCGAAAGATGGTTTGTAATCTAGCTCGCTGCTTCAAACGTTTAATTGTTATAATTTTATTAACTTTTGCTTCTGTTGAAATCTACCTTCTCATACGAGAAAAGGAAACAGTAATAGAATCTTCATCTTTATTAATAAAAACTGAATTCGAACATATATCATACAATCTCGAACCATTTACCATTCCTCTGCCTCATTTCGTGGATGATCAAGCCCGTGATTGGTTTCTGAATTCTACTTATTATGCAATGTATTCGAATCAATGTCCGAAAAATGATTGTCAAGCACATGGTTTTCTCTTTGATGCTCTTGACGAACACCGTAGTGTGCATATCGATTTCGTTAAAAATGGTGTGTATGCGAACGATGATTGTGGTTTTCGGTACGGTGATACTGCTGTCTTACGTACTTTTAGTGCAACTAATCATGTAGATGTTCTTTATGATGCAGCATTTATTTATACAGTACCTGATGGCTGGAGTTTCCAACATTTTCTCGATGGAATCGGACCGAAACTATCTCATTCCTATGTCTATTTATATAAATATCGTCATGCAAAAGTACTGATACAGAAAGGTATTCGATTCGATCGATCAGTGAAAGAAATTTGGGAAATGCTCGGTAAGTTTATCATCTCAAAGAAAATTTTAATTTACTAAATATATTTCAGGTGTAAAAGAATCGAATCGATTGATACATTATAAGCCTGATACAAAGGTTGGTGCTCGACTTCTGATAAATCCTTGTCGAACACCAGCAACTCATCCTCGACTTTGGCAAGACGCTCGTCACATGTATTGGTCACTCATTAATCTATCAGAATTGAATGTTATATCTTCTAAAAAAAATCTTATTTTCTTACAAAGAACAGCTAGCAACGCAATGAATAAAGGTCGTCTTATATTAAACGAAAAATTATTGATTGATAGTCTTGTTGAATATGCATCAAAACATTCTTTGAATTACATACAATATGATCATTCGAAAGATCATCGTCATATCCGACATCAAATAGAATTGTTTTATCACGCAAAGATCATTATCGGTGTGCATGGTGGTGCTCAGTCCAATATGAATTTCGCTCCATCAGGAACGACAGTTATTGAAGTGATGCCCTATCGATCACAGGCAAGTAGGGTGCCTGTCGTTTGTCAGATGCCCAAATCCAATAAACCAGAACCATGTGTCGGTTACATTTACTATGCACAATCTTGCCTACTCAATCAATCTTATTGGATTTTGCCGACGGTAGTTAACAATGATGGAAATATTAATATTGATTTGACTCGAGTCAATGCAATTCTGAATTTGTTAATCTAAATTATAATCAGCACTAGCTCAAAATCATTTCTCTAGAAATAATGCATCAACTACTTGTTTCAAGAAATATATTAAGAAGTCATTTCTTTATGTGATAAAATCCTACAGCTGCGGCAAAAATTATGAGTAGGATACCGATAACGGTAAAATTTTCGTTCTTTATGAGTTGAAAAAGTTTTATTATAAAGTCATCAGATCTAGGAAAGAACAAGTCAAAACGTTTACTATTTATTTTTGTGAAACAGCATACGTTAGGTTCAGTTTTTACTTTTACAGATGTCATTTACACATATTCTTTGTTATTTCATTTTTTGAAAGTGATTACGGCAATTATTGAGCTTTTCTCTATTAGATTAGATTATTTCGTTTGCACTGTATACTACGTTTATCTTAAAATGTGTTCTTTCTGTTACCTTTTTTTTGAGAATTTTAGAAGATTCTTTTTTATTCCCTCTCTATATACATACATTTTCTCTTCGAATGATTCAAGAAGAATACTGATTAAAAAAAGCTTGTTAGCGCAGCTCCTGCGGAGCTGAAATGTGGAACTCACGTATACCTTTAACTTTGTTACCTGACGCATCATCTGTATACTGACCCATGTCGTGAGAATCACCGCGATTTTCGCGATTTTCTAAAAAATTGGCGTGAAATCGTGATTTATCGTATTTCTTTCAAAGATCGACGATTATATCAGATTTTATCGCGATTATGGGAGAAGAGCTGATTTTCAAAAATCATTGATAAATCATGACAATTATTCATTCACCGTTTTGTTATGAACACACATGGATATATAAGCAACGCCGTTCAATGCATAACAAATAAGTTTTCGAAATATACTTTTCTGATAAATTATTTCTTGGTTATTTTTAATCAAAAAAATGCCAATCCCGATCCATGATCTGGAGAGGACTATACTGAAGCGGTCTGATAAGAATCGGACCAGCTCGAGATTGGACAGATCGAGCGATCTGATCGGCTTGGATCTTGAGAAAAAAAAATGAATTAAATTCAAGAAAAAATCCAAATATGTGTCTCCCAAAGAACCAATGAAATAGTAGAAAATATCAGTAAACAGACGGTTAAATCTTGCATAAAATCACGATTTATCGTAAAAATCGCCGAAATAATCGGGAATAATCGGCGATTCTATCGCGATTCAGCTCACGATTATCGTTTCGATGAATCGGGATTAATCGGCAATTTTTAGCCGATTCAAAGGACATGGGGAAAGACTTCTCGTCAACTATAGTTGTTTTCCTTGAGAATCGATGAAAAGAGCAGGAATTTATTATTTATTTGTATATTAAAAATATATATTAAAAAAGAAAATATTGCTTTTTCATTTAAGTGCGCTCGATTTCATTTATAATTATTGCTATATACTCGATAATAATCTTTTTTTTTTGTTTTCTGATTTGAAGTTATTTTTCTCCACCATCGAGTATATGATGAATACGGTTGTTGCAGTCTATTTTGAGGGGGGGGGGGGGGGGGG
>CAJNOP010000289.1:95950-134598 GCA_905250075.1 Rotaria sp. Silwood1
ATAATAGTAGTCTCGAAAAAGAAAATCGATAAATGCTTGCGATTTAATGTCATAGTTTCTTTTTTAATATAGACACTAAACAGATCACCGAATGGTTGTACTTTCGAGAAGACTTGCTGAGGAGCAACACCATCTGTCGAAAGATATCGATGGATTTGGTGTAAAGGAAACCAATCGAAGTTTGATTGTTCTTGCGTAGTCTGTTATTGTGTGTCAGGTTTTATTTAGAATATTTCAACACTGAAGGGAAAATGTGGGGTAAACTTTAATCTATTTTCGTGTTTCACTCAATTCATACGTCATTGGTAAGATTCTATCGTCGTATACTAAGATTGTTGTAGTATAGATGTAGTTATGTCATTTGTAGTATTGAGTTTAAAGTAATGAAATGGTTTCCTTAAATTCACAAATAGTTGATTCGATGGCGCCACATCATAATGTGAATCGCATACAATTCGGAATTTTATCTCCCGATGAAATTCGACGAATGTCAGTGACAAATCCACCGATTGAATATGCAGATTTATTTGAAGAAGGAAAAGCAAAAATTCAAGGTCTTATGGATCCACGACAAGGTCCACCTGATCAATATTCAAAATGTCATACTTGTACTGGTTCTTATATTGAATGTCTGGGACATTTTGGTCATATTGAATGTCAGTATTTATTTCTTTGTAGGGTTAATTAAATACATAAATTCTATTGATCTCTGATAGTGATCAAGCCCATATATAATGTTGCTTTCCTATCGAAAATATTGAAAATTTTACGATGTATTTGTTTTCATTGTTCGAAATTATTGGTCGATCCAAATGATCCAAAAATACTTGATATTATTAAAAAAACGAAAGGGCAATATCGTCAACGTCTTGCTTATATTTTTGATGCATGTAAAGAACGAAAAATTTGTCGAGGTTTGAGTTTTAATTTGTAACTTTATTTTATTTGATTTTATTTGAAGGAGCTACGAATGAAAACGATGTAACAATGAATGATTCAGATGGTTGTGGAAGAAGACAACCAAAATATCGTCAATCAGGTTTAGGTTTAACAATTGAATGGGAAGAAACATTAAATGAAAATGAAGAAACGCGATCAAAATTATCAGCTGCACGCGTTCTAGAAATATTTCAAAAAATTTCTGATACAACTTGTGAAGTTCTCGGCATGAATCCTCAACAAACACGACCTGATTGGATGATTCTAACTGTTTTACCAGTTCCTCCTATGTGTGTTCGTCCATCAATATCATCATTTGACGATTTAATTCATTGTCATAATGATTTGACATACAATTTAGCAAAGATAATTAAAGCAAATAATATTTTACGTGAACATGAACAACGTGGTGCAGCTTCACATATCATTGAAGAAGATTTGCAACTTCTTCAATATTATTGTGGAACTTTAATTAATAATGATCTGTCTGGAATACCAAAATCTTGTCAGAAAAGTGGAACACCATTGAAATCTATAAAAGAACGATTAGAAGGTTCATTATTTTTATTTTATTATCTATATGTATATATGTAGGAGTTTTATAATTTTTAGGCAAAGAAGGTCGAATTCGAAAAGATTTATTAGTTAAACAAGTTGATTTTAGTGCGAGGACAGTAATAACACCAGATCCAAATTTATCAATTGATCAAGTTGGTGTACCACGTACAATAGCACAAAATTTAACTGTACCTGAAATTGTAACACCATTTAATATAAATTGGTTAAAAGAATTAATTTGTCGTAATGCAGCTAAAAATATAATATTGAATACAGGTGAAATAATTGATCTTCGTTGTCATCCAAAATCATCTGATATACATTTACAATCTGGTTATATTGTTGAAAGATTTATGATAGATAATGATTTAGTTGTACTTAATCATCAACCAACAGTCCATAAAATGTCAATGATGGCACATCGTGTTAAAATTCTTCCATGGTCAACATTTCGATTAAATGTATCTTTAACAACACCATACGATGCTAGTTTTGATGGTGATGAGATGGATTTACATTTACCACAATCAATTAAAGCTAAAGCTGAATTATCTGAATTAATGATGGTACCACGTTTGATAATAACACCACAATCTCATCGACCTATGATGAGTATTGTACAAGATACATTAATAGCTGTTTGGAAAATGACTAAACGTGATGTATTTATTGAAAAAAATGATTTTATGAATTTATTAATGCATTTACCATCATGGGATGGACATATACCACAAGCAGCTATATTAAAACCAAAACCATTATGGACTGGTAAACAATTATTTTCATTAATTCTTCCACGTGAAGTTAATTGTATACGTACAAATAGTCAACATCCATATGATGAAGATAGTGGACCGTATAAATGGATATCACCTGGTGATACAACAGTTTTAATTGAAAATGGACGTTTATTATCAGGTATATTATGTAAAAAAACTTTAGGTACATCAACTGGTTCATTAGCACATATTGTTTTTATGGAATGTAGTCATCAAATAGCTGCACAATTCTATCATCATATCCAACTTGTTGTTGATAATTGGTTAATGCTAGAAGGACATTCATTTGGTATAGCGGATACAATAGCTGATCGACAAACATATGAAACAATTCAAGCAACAATTATAAAAGCAAAAAATGAAGTTAATAAAGTTATTGAAAGAGCACATTGTGATTCATTAGAACCAATACCTGGAAATTCTTTAAGACAAACATTTGAAAATATAGTTAATAGTCTTCTAAATAGTGCTCGAGATAATACGGGTTTATCAGCACAAATATGTTTATCTCCTTTTAATCAATTTAAAGCTATGGTTGTTAGTGGTGCTAAAGGTTCATCTATAAATATTTCACAAGTAATAGCTTGTATTGGTCAACAAAACATTGAAGGAAAACGTATACCATTTGGTTTTAAACATCGTACATTACCACATTTTATTAAAGATGATTATGGACCTGAGGCTAAGGGTTTTGTTGAAAATTCCTTTCTACAAGGTTTAACACCGGTTGAATTTTATTTTCATGCTATGGGTGGACGTGAAGCTTTTATTGATATAGCTGTTACACCAGCTGAAACTGGTCATATACAACGACGCTTAATTAAAGCTATGGAATCTCTTATGGTTAAATATGATGGTACTGTAAGAGATGAAAATGAACACATAATTCAATTTATATACGGTGAAGATGGTCTTGCTGGTGAAAATGTTGAATATCAAACAATTATATCATTAAAACCATCAAATCAAGTATTTGAACGTTTATGTAAATTTGATTTATCATCTGATGAAATGTATTTAAGAAAATTTTTAACTGATGATGTTATTAGAGATTTATATACAGATGAATCATTACAATTATTAAATGATGAATGGAAACAATTAAATGAAGATCGACATAATATAAGACAAATATTTCCAACTGGTGATACATCGAAAATAGTTTTAGCTTGTAATTTAGAAAGATTAATTTATAATGCAAAGAAAAAATTTTCTATTTCAAATTATACAAAATCAAATTTATTACCTAGTCAAGTTATTCAAGGTTTAAAAAAATTAATACAACATCTTATTATTGTTAGAGGTAAGAATTTTTCTCATATAACAAAAAAAAAAAAATTTCTTTTTTTCTTTTTTCGAAAAAAAAAAGGTGATGATCGTTTATCACGTGAAGCTCAATCTAATGCAACAATGTTAATGAATATTTTATTACGTTCATCATTATCATCTCGTCAAGTTCTTGATGTTCATCGTTTAACAGCTGAAGCATTTAATTGGCTTTGTAGTGAAATTGAAACACGTTTTCAACAAGCACAAGTTCAAGCTGGTGAAATGGTTAGTGTTTTAGCTGCACAATCAATTGGAAAACTAGCAACACAAATGACATCAACTATATTACATTATACTGCTGTTTCAGGTAAAAATATTACATTAGGTATTCCACGTCTTAAAGAAATAATTAAGGTTTCAAAAAAACCTAGAACACCATCATTAACTATTTATTTAACTGGACAAGCAAAAAATGATGTTGAAAAATGTAAAGAAGTATGTTGTCGTATTGAACATTGTACATTAAGAAAAGTAACAACTAATACAATTATTTGTTATGATCCTGATCCAAAAGAAACAGTTATTTCAGAAGATCAACAATGGGTTAATACATATTATGAAATGCATGATCAAGATATAAGAAATCTGTCAGAATGGTTATTAAGAATTGAATTAGATAGAAAATCTATGACTGATAGAACGTTAACTATGAAAAAAATTTCTGAAAAACTTTCACAAAGTTTTGGTGATTGTCTTAATGTTATATATAATGATGAGAGTGCTGAAAAACTTATTTTAAGAATACGTACTATTGATCAAGTTGAATTATCAACACGAGAAGATCAAAAAGAGATAACTCGTGTGGATGATATTGATTTTCTTCGGTGTTTAGAATCTTCAATACTTTCTGATTTAACTTTACAAGGTATTGAAGGTATATCAAAAGTTCATATGATTCTTCCAAGATATGATAGTTCACAACAGAAAATTCAAATTAATGATAATGGAGAAATTGAAAGAATTTCTGAATGGATGTTAGAAACTGATGGAACAGCTTTAAGAAAAGTTTTATCAACTAAAGATGTTGATTCACGTCGAACATATACAAATGATATTGCAGAAATATTTGATGTTCTTGGAATTGAAGCTGCTAGAAAATCAATTGAACGTGAATTAAATCATGCTATTTCATTTGATGGATCATATGTTAATTATAGACATTTAGCTTTATTATGTGATGTTATGACAACAAGAGGACATTTGATGCCTATTACAAGACATGGTATTAATAAACAAGATATTGGTCCTATAATGAGATGTTCATTTGAAGAAACTGTTGATGCTTTAATAGAAGCTGCTGTTCATTCAGAATATGATTTATTAAAAGGTGTTACAGAAAATATTTCACTTGGAAAATTAGCTAAAATTGGTACTGGATCATTTGACTTATTATTAGATGTTGAAAAATATTCATCAGCCGTGAAATTACGAACGAATAATGATGATGATGCTTCTGTAGAACACCTAATCCATCGTATGAATCGTGTTGGTCATGAACAACACCTGCTCATGTGATATGAATAGGATATGAAAGACTTTCATCTTTTCATTCAATTGACTATTTAACTACGATATCCTCTTTTTTGTTTATTTCTCATTCATATTCTTGATGCTTCCATGTGTTATTTGGAACTACGCTATTAGTTTCTTCTTATTTTGTACATTTATTAGTTTAACTTTTAGTCATACATGTGACCCTTGCGAGTGTCGAAGAAGACAAGAGTCAGTCCCACACTCAAATCATGGTACTCAATAAAAGTTGAATGAAATACTCTGGAAAAATAAGTCCTATATTCAAGAATGAAAAAACCTTAATTTAGGTCACCCCAATATCAACTTATAATATCTAATTGTATTTTTCTGAGTATAACTAATTTATTCAACTTAATATGAGACTCTGAATGCAGAATAAGACACCCATGTGTTTGATTGTGGTCAAACTACGGTAAAAATTTCAGAGTGCAATCGCAGTTGCTAAAAAAATCGACATAGATGACGTTTTCAATTTATTAATATTCTTATTAGAAATTACAAAATATTTTTTAAATACAAAAAATTGCTAATAAAACAATTTTAAGAAGCATACGAGTTCAGTTCTTCTTTTGGGTGTGGGTGTGGGAGTGTGGGTGTGGGTGTGGGAGTGTGGGTGTGGGTGTGGGTGTGTGGGTGTATGGGTGTCGGCGTATGTATAATGAAACAGATATGGTCCCCCACACTCCCACACCCACACCCACACCCTCTCTTATACACAATGATAATTTCAGATGAAACGAAGGCTTTATACAATTATTAAGATACTTTTATCATGTCTCAAAATTAAACTTTATGTTGATTGCATTAGAAGCTTTTTTTATGTATATTTATACAAACTATTAAAAAATATAATATTGTATTCTTCAGATTGAATATCCAAAGGGTGTGGGTGTGGGTGTAGGTGGTGGGTATTGGCGTCAGTTTTGATAGTATTTTCCCATACCAACACACCCACACCTACACCCCACACTCAAACCTACATCCACATCCACACCCATACCCACACCCCACACCCACCCACACCCGAGCGCAGCTCTCGTGCAGCGATTCCTATGCGGGTGTAGCCGGGTGTTTAGTTCGGTTTCTAGATGTGACTAAATCTTTTGGTTTCCACCCACTCCGATATCCTATTGGTCGTAGAGGAGAAAACTAGCTTTGCCATGTAAAAATCTTGTAAACATGTGGAGACATTGGTGGAGGGGGGCAATGCATGGTGACAGCTAGAGAATGAGTGAAAAAAAAACACTATAAGAATATGTGGTCGTGAAACATAAATGTTGGCTTTTTATAAGAAGAACGCAAGGAAAAGCTTGAATTGTGGTGTTGAAGTGCATCCCACGAAGAAAAGTTGCTTATTGGCATTTTCATTTTTTTTCATCTAAGATTGTTTTTCTCACAATATTTATGTATTATAATCAATCTTTATCATTTACATAAATGGCACAAGCAAAAGACGCTATCAAGAAGGCAACTCGAAATATTCATGATTATGGTTTACTTTTAACAAGAAATGAACAAAATAATGAAAGTACGACGCTTCTTTGGTTTGATCCAAATATTGAATTGCAAGAAGATACAGAACTCACTAAGCAACAATTGCGTTCCATCAATGATTTTGTTACATTTCACACTGATCTTGACCAATGTGTTACATATATTCAGTCTATTAACAAAGAAAAGATTTTTTTAATCACATCAGGATCAAAAGCATCACAACTTCTACCTCTGGTCAATAATCTTTGTCAGGTTGATTGCATCTTCATCTTCTGTAGAAAGAAAGAAAGATATGAGCATTTAAAGAATGAATATTCAAAGATTATTGATGTTTATGTTCATTTGGATGACCTGTGTGCATCCATTCGACAACAAATTGATCTTTTTGATAAACAATTAGAAGTATTTAGTGCTTTCGATCATCATCAAAAATCAACAAAAGATCTTTCAAAACAATCAGCCGAGTTTCTTTGGTTGCAACTCTTTCATCATCTCATTATTCGTCTTCCACCAAATCAAGAAGCAAAACAACGAATGATTAATGTATGTCGGCACTATTATCGTGGAAATACGAAAGAATTGAATTTGATTGATCAATTTGAACGAGAATATCGTCCAGAAGACGCCATTCGATGGTATTCAATACAATCATTCGTCTATAAATTAGTCAACAAAGCATTACGAACTGAAGATCTTGATCAACTGCAAACGTTTCGTTTTTTTATCGGTGATCTATCACAAAGTCTTGCTCGTGAGCATGAAAAGATCCTTTCGTCTAATAATAAAATATTAACTGTTTATCGAGGAGCCAAGTTGGATAAAGTAGAATTCGAAAAATTGAAAGAAAGTCAAGGAAAACTTATTTCAACTAATGGATACTTGTCAACTAGTCGAAGTCGATCACAAGCAATTAAATTTCTACAAGCAAGCACAAACAGGCAGCATGTTGTTAAAGTTCTTTTTCAAATCGAATGCCATATTCAACAACTTGGTAAAAGTGTTGTCTATGCTGATATTGCGTCTTTCAGTGACTATCCACAAGAACAAGAAGTGCTTTTTGATTTAAATGCAGCGTTTCGACTCAACTCGATTGAAGAACAAGATTCAATACAACTGATTCACATGAATGCATCAAATGAGGGAAAAAAAATTACAGAAGATTATATCAAGTTGACACAAATGGAAATTAAAGAAAAAAGTGTTATCATTGTATTTGGACGATTGATGTGTAGTCTAGGCCAATATGATCAATCACAAAAATATTTTGAAGAACTATTGAAGGAGCCTAATGGTGAAGATATCGCTTGGATAGAATTCAATTTAGGTCAAGTTCTAGATTATAAAGGTCAATGGGAACAAGCGAAAAAATATTATGATCAAGCATACGATCGAATGATCAAAGCAGAATCACCAAGAATCAAAGACTCAGCTCAAGTGCTCAATAATATTGGTGGTATTTTCTATCGGCAAGGAAAATACAATGAATCTCTCGATTTCCATCGACAAGCACTAAATATTCGAAAAGAATTCTGTCCATCTGATCATATAGAAATTGGTAATAGCCTCAACTACATCGGTCTTATTCTTGATCTTCAAGGAAAGTATAGTGAAGCTTTAGACTATCATCAACAAGCATTAAAAATACGTGAGAAATTCTATCCATCTGATCATGTCGAAATCGCTGCGAGCCTTAACAACATTGGTTTTGTTCTCCTTCATCAAGAAAAGTACGATGAAGCTTTGAAATACTGTCGACAAGCACTGAAAATACGCGAGAAATTTTATCCATCTGGTCATATTGATACTGCTAAAAGCCTCAACAATATTGGTCTAATTCTCAATAAACAAAAAAAGTACGATGAAGCTCTGGAATACCATCGACGATCACTGGAAATGCGTAAGAAATTCTATCCACCTGTTCATGCTCACATTGCTATCAGTTTTGACAATATTGGCTCTGTTCTCAGTCATGAAGGAAAGTACGATGAAGCTTTGGAATACCTTCAACATGCACTGAAAATGCGTGAGAAACTCTTTCCATCTGGCCATGTCGATATTGCTTACAGTTTGAAAAAGATTGGAATATGCTATGAAAATCAAAATGAGAGAAAGCTGGCATTGGACTACTACCAACGAGCTGTGGTCATATTCACAAAGTTTCTTCCCGCTGATCATCGTGCACTAGTCAGCATGAAGCATAGTATTTGTCGTCTAACGGGTAAAGACTAAAATTACATGAAAATCTCTCCAAAACAAGTATAATTTTATCAGTGCTATAAACAGTGGACGTCAAAGCACATTGTTGAAGTTGTAAAACTAAGAATAAAGACTTTTGATAGACACATTTGTCGAACTAATTATGAGGATGTGGTGTGCGTGTGGGTGTGAATGAGTGTGCGTGCGGGTGTCGATCTGGGTTCTGGCGTGAGTGCCATCAATTCAGCATACCCACCTTCACAGCCATACCGACAGTCATACTCTCTTTTTGAAAAATATGCATTGCTCACCTGAACCATTGTGAACGCACAGATAATGAACGAAAGGAAAGTTAGCAGCGGATTCAAGTTTTTCCTGCTGACATTCGCTCCTGGACTTGGTTTGACCCTAGTTTCACTCGGGTTAGATGCAGAGCTGTATTTTGCATCGAATGGTGTCATTTTCGAGGGAGGGTCATCGAGCAACAACTGGGGGTTTGGTTCGAAGGATGTGGGTGTGAGTCATAACCTAAGGTAAGCTCCGACCCATATCCCACACACCACAGCCACACACCCACACCCAAAGTTCAACTGACTTCTTAAACTAATTCTAGGCGGTTCTAGATAATTCCAAGTGGTTGCCATTGATTTAAGATGGTTTCGAGTGCCCTTAAATGGCTTACTTAAATCTTACTGCTTGTTTTGGACTCAAATACTCTAGAGTTAGTTATTTCCGCTTTGTCAGAACCTCTATAATGTCATGAAAATATAGAAATACTATTTAGTTTCGAACAGTGAAAGAGTTTTATTCGAATTTATTTACCAAGAAATATTTTAGAAATGTATGATCTCAATAGGATGCAATGAATCTAGTACGCTATTTCAAATAGATCAGAACATTCGAGTAATATCAGGTTTATTCATCTAACTATTTATATAAATGCTTCATTGTTTTTTTCAATAGAGCAATGAATACATTGATACATTAAAAATTACACCATCTCGACCGAGTAATTTAAATATACAGGATGTTCTAACAGTCCGTCAAAGAAGTTAATGTAAATATCTCTTATATTATTCATACAAATCGAATATTTTATTCTATGTAGTTGTATGTTTTTCGTAGTCTTGTTCTTTATACTCTCAGATAAATGTCTGTGCCTGTAAACATTAGAATAAAAACAGTTATGGTACTGGTCATAATTGAGCCACCTATCGTTGTGCAACGAAAACTAAAAATCAACTTTAACAAAAAACACACGAAAAAATGCTTAAATTATAGCAATATTTTAATCTTTTTGTGAAACTACGTAGTACAGTACAAAATCGAGAACATTCTGAAAGACCGTCAAAAACTACAGAACAAAGAAAAGAATCTATGAAGTTAATCATGTTTGTGGAAATCAAGCACAATCGAATGCTCTCGTTGTTGCAACAGTCTACTTCATTCTACCAACAACAGTATACTGAATTATGACGGATTATATGTCATTAAAACCGTACAAAGCGCAGTTTGTTCAACAACTTTATGAAAAAGATTTACAGGATAATGTTAAAATGTGTAAACTCTGATATCGATGTTAGATGACAATAGCATTGGGGAAATTATATTATTTCCTGACGTAGTCTTTTTTAATTTAAATGACTTGTCGATAAATGTAAAATAACAATCCAGGTGTATAAAACTTATATACAGATCTGGTTGAATTCAAAATGAAAACTGAGAACGGAAATAGATTAATTTAAAAATAAACTTTCAGCAATATTTTTCTGCTAACTTTTAGAAGAATGAATTCATACATTTCAGTTGATAAAAATCATTTTGACTGTTTTGTTCCCAACTAAATTATGTGAAATGAAAGCTCGAAGTGCATACTATCAGATTATAAAAAAAAACAATCAATGTCGGTTGGTTTATATAAGAAACATTTAAGTTAAGTTTTCGGTGGACTTTTGGAACAGTTTGTCTATTAAATATTATAATATTTATATTGCTTAATTAAATTTTGATTCATTTAGTCTTAGTGGGATTTGTTTCTTTCAATACCCTACTTATAGATTATTTACTTAACCAATCAACAACATAAAGTCATTGAAAGCATACAATAACAAAAGATGAAATGTCATGTTATGATTTTGCTTCTTTTATAATGCGCGATTTTTTTTAAAATTAATTATACATTTCCATCAATGTTACATTATAAAAAAAATTATTCAACTGAGCATTATTATACACGCTTACATAACATAGTTTACAGGATTCAGAATATTTTTTTTTATTCGACTATGACGAAGACTACACTCGATTCATGATAGAGTGCATGGAATTCTAAGGATCAAAATACACAATATCCACATAGAATGTGTCTTGATAACGATGTATTACTCATTCATGTAAAGAAATATTTGTTTTTTTTTAATTGCGTCGAACATGCGTATTCTTTCATGACGTCTAAAATAGAGAATATCGGATTCATAGTACTGCTCACGAATTGCGTTGTTTATATTCGCATTGAAAGAATCAATATGTGTTGTTTCTTATTTTGTTTCGATAGTCTATACGATATATAACCGATTGGTAAGAAGAAAACCTATCATTTGAGCTAGTCTTTCTCTCATTATTATTAACTTTATCTCTATATTCTTCTGTATTTACTATAGAGACGTAATTGTACATCATCGAAATGCAACACAGACAAGGACGTGACAACTTGAATATGATGAATCGTTCTAGCATAGCTGTTTCCATAAAATTATCATTGGCCGAAGATCTTCAAATACAACGAGCTCGCAAAATTCTTTCAATCATTCTTGGTATTTTAATTGTGAGTTCTATTTTGATTATAATTGAACATTAATAAAAGAAAAATAATATAGGTTTTGTTTTTGTTTTATTTGAAACATAGGCCAGTTAGTTCGTCATATTACTATATAACATTTCGTATTAATTTCTCTGCATATATTCATCTTAATATTTAAAAAAAGGCTGTTAGCACAAGTCCTATGTTAAGGATTTTGCCAACTGAAAATGGCTGCTGTATATAAAATCTGACTCGTGTTGTTGTTTGACTAAAGATAAGACTAGTGACGGGTGGAGAATTCTCTTGAAAACAGTGAAAGAAAAAGCAAATATATAATGTCGTTATCACATAGAAAAATAATGTGTCACGATTGTGTCGAAATCAACACATAATGCAACACATTATTTTTCTGTGTGTATGTGTCGCATGCATGCGCTATTGAGACAACATATAAGAAAAAACAAGATAAGACATTTTTAAAGGTAAGCTTGATGAGTCTCTCTGCCGTTGCTCAATCTCGAGTTCGTATTTCACAGAGTGATGAATAGTTTTGTGTAACTTTATCATTAATCAGCTTTAGAATAAGTTGTGTATTGTGTGAGAATACATAAAATATTTTTGTTGGTGTATGATTAGATGGAATTGAAATTTTTCACTAGCTGCGTTTGATCAACTTGAAAAATGATTTCCATAAATCTCTCATAACAAGTTGGATTTAGCGCTAGCAAAGAATATGAAATGTGGAAGAAGAAAAGGACACGCCATTGCTGACTGTGTATAGTAATTTGATTCGGTGTTTTTAAAAGGATGGGGACCGGTTGATTCACAAATCGGCCCTATTTAAAAACCAAACATAATCTCCATATTTTCACTCAACTTGAGCATCTATCTTCGTCAGCATGCTTTTCCACTCTTTCGAGAACGATTTCAGAAGATTTTTGAGGTCCGACATGCTGCTCGATAACACCATGGAAAATCATAGAAAAGTACCATGGGTGGCACCCTTGTGGAACACGGTTCTCCACTATTAGATCTGACCCCAGCGCCGTTCTTTCTGTGCAACTACAAGTCACTTAGGTCTATAAAAACTACCAGCGGCGGATCTAGCGGTTCGGCGCTTTCGGCGATTGAAGTTTCAAAGCGATTACGTCACGTAAAACTTACTACGTAATTTAACCCTTCCCTAACCAACATAGAAGCCTCACAAAGATAATTCCATTCGCGCTGTTCTATACTTCTTACTGCTTCAAAAAAAAGTAGCTCCGCTCACTTTGGCAAAATTCTAGATCCACCACTGAATACTATCCAAGTGAACGTCCAGAAAAACCCTGTATTCTCGTTTTTTCCAAGACAAGACTACTTTTCTCAATAGAAAACTGTAAAAATTTGACTCGTATACGGCGATTTTCTCCACTATAACAAGGTGAGATTATCAAAACAAAGAGATATGCGGAATGAGTGCGAAAAATTCCGTTGAATATTATCAGTAATACTCATGTAAAAAAAATTTGCTCAAAAATCACCAAATAATCGATTATTAATCGATTATAAACATAAAATTTTAATCAATGATTTTATCATAAATAATCACAAAAAAATCAATACTGAATCGATTAATAATCGATTATTTGATGATTTTTGAGCAAATTTTTTACATGGGTAATGACCAATGCAAAATGAAATTTTCACGAATGTTTGCCTATGCGGTATAAGGGTCAACAATGAAATTTTTCATTGATCACTATAACTGATAATATTCAACGGAGTTTTTCGTACCCATTCCGAATATCTCTTTCTTTTGCTAATCTACCCTTGTTATAATGGAGAAAATCGCCATATACGAGTCAAATTTTTACAGTTTTCTATCGAGAAAAGTAGTCTTGTCTTGGAAAAAACGAAAATACAGAGTTTTTCTGGATATTCACTGGGGTGGTTTTGTAGACCTAAGTGACTTGTAGTTGCACAGAAAGAACGGCGCTGGGGTCAGATCTAATAGTGGAGAACCGTGTTCCACAAGGGTGCCACCCATGGTACTTTTCTATGGTTTTCCATGGTGTAATCGAACAGCATGTCGGACCTCAAAAGTCTTCTGAAATCGTTCTCGAAAGAGTGGAAAAGCATGCTGATGAAGATAGATGCTCAAGTTGAGTGAAAATATGGAGATTATGTTTGGTTTTCAGTTAGGGCCGATTTGTGGGCCGACCCACCCCGTTCTTTGGGTGAAACACGTTCGAAAATCTGAAAATACGATATTTAGAATAATGTTTGATACTATCAGTTACATACTACATTAGTCATCAATCTTTATTTGTTGCTTTCTATTTTTCTAACATTTTTCTATGCAACGTTGCTCCTATTCAAAGTGGTTGACAATAATTCGTGTCATTCTTATGTAGACAAGGATTTACTTTTGTAAAACTCACTTATGCCAAGAGACAGTTCCTTGTAAACAATTTGTATTCTCCTTTCATCGACAGATATTTCTATCGTTTGAGATAAAAGTAGAATATTTTCCATAACTTTTATTCAAGATGCGGTTTTGTACTTAAAGTGAACGCAATCTGGGTATTCGAAGTGTGTGAGTCTTGTGAATGATGGACAGAGAGTTTCATATTTCAATCACGCAGATGTCGTGATAAAGAACTTGTGTATGAAAAACTCACCTTTTCTTCGATAGTCTTTGTTTCGGTCTAGAGTTCGAAAGCACCACCGAGAATACCACTTGCTTGATGCAATGTCGATGGCAAAGTAAAAATCTGCTCGTTCCAGTCACACCACTTTTTTAGATCATACATTACATGTACTATGCTAACCCAAAAATTGACTCCGGCTCAAGTTGAGCTTTACCATCAGCAGGGATACCTCATTATAAAAGACTTTTGCAAGCCCGACGAAGTAAATAAATTATACAATACTGCATTGGAAGATAATGCCATGCGCAACAATGCTTTCGATCTTAACGATCAAAGTGGTAAAAAAACCAGGCTATCACTTTGGTTCAGACCCGGTAATGATGTTTTTGGATATTTAACTCGCAGCGAAAAGATGATAGGCCTTGTAAAACAACTGTTAGGCGCCCATGCACCGGTTTGCCATTTTCATTCAAAACTGATGCAAAAGGAGCCAAAAGTTGGTGGGGCATGGGAGTGGCACCAGGATTATGGTTACTGGTATAAAAACCAGTTTATGTTTCCTGATGAGTTGATCAGTGTAATGGTTGCACTGACCGAAGCCAATAAGCAAAATGGCTGTTTGCAAGTAATAAAAGGCTCGCATAAATTGGGCAGGTTAAATCATGGTTTTGCAGGCGAACAGATGGGAGCCGATATGCAGATGGTTAATAACGCCTTAAAAACGATGGAATTGGTCTATGTTGAACTGGAGGCCGGTGATGCACTGATACTCCATAGTAATCTGTTGCACAGGTCGGAGGCTAACCTGTCCGATCATCCGCGTTGGTCGATAATTTCCTGCTACAACCTGCAATCAAACCCGGCCTATAATGAAACGTCAGCATGGTATAAAGTGCCAGTTGATATAGTGCCCGATAATGCTATTATGGATTGGGATGCCGATTCATTATCAAATGCCGATTTTCTGAAAAAAGAAAACGATCCGGCTTTGAAGAAAACAGGATGGGAGAGTGTTTAATTTGAAGATGGGTTGATTTGATAATTTGAAAATGATTGATGATTCTAGTTTTTAATGTTTTTAGCCTTTTCAGCTTATATTAAACTATTATAAACAAAGCTGATTTTAGTTTTATAACTTTTTAACCTTCTTAGCTTATATTAACCTATTATAAATAACTATGAACATAGCCATGTTAGGATCGGGCTTCATTACCCGTTTTTATGCAAATTCGTTACAGGCCCAGCGGGCACAGGATAATTTGATCAGTACGTATTAACGGAGTATCGATACAGCCAAAAAATTTGCGGAAGACTAAAAGCTTACGTTTTTGTGAAACATGATCTGAAAGGGGTGTTGAAGTATATACGGTAGAAATTTGCACCTCCCTCCCCCGGCCCCACTCACAGACCGTGACAGACAGGCTGCAGAGGTCATCATAGACTGTGATAGAAGGCTTCAAGGAAGTATCAGAGATAATGTATAACTAACATATAATCGGAGCATATATGGAGTATTGTCTTGTTGAAGCTCTATAGTAATAAAGTAAGCCATGATGACGAAATATGCCCCAATATGCATAAAAAAGAACAGTTTTTAGAAAATTGGCAACAACAGCTGCATCGTGTTTCACATTTTAATCCCGTAGAGATTGCGCGAACAGCTTTTTTCGGATGATATGGATGAAGTGGTAAGACGTGGAGATGTGGATGCAGTGGTAATATCGTTGCCAAATAACCTGCACGAAGCTGTGGCTGCCGCTTGTGCAACAGCTAAAAAACATGTGTTGTATACCAAACCGCTTGGCCAGAGCGTGTGTGAGTGTGGGTGTTGATGGCCAATTGAATACACACTCACATCCACACCCTTTGTTTCTCAGATTGGAACAAGCAGACAAGAATATGAAAATTGAATGTAACAGGAAAAACATCGGATTTCACATATAGCCACATAAGAGCAATTAAGGTATATTTATATGCTTTGGAACAAGTTACTATGCCCAGAGGCTGATCATATGCCATATCTCTCACTAGTACCACCTAGTACATGTGCTATAAATATGAGATGTCACTGTGGATGTATAAAGAAAAAAAAATCGAAAAAATTCTGGGTTAGGTTATTTTTGAGCCACCAGGTATATATATATATATAAATATATAGTGGGCATTTTGTAGTTATAAAAGAGAATTCGGTTGCATATCTTTTCAGGAATTTCAAGATTTGATCATTTGTTTATGAGAAGATAGATGCAAAAATTATTGTGTATTGTCAACATTTTGAGAAACCCATCATATAGAAAGCAATGACGTCTATCATTGTAATATTTCGTCTTTGCTCGTATTCACCAACCGATGTGTTCTCTAGCCTATCATATAAACTAAACAACAACAAAGTCATTTCTTTTGTTATGATTCAATCGCATTGTTATGTTCTGTCGAAATGAATCACATTTGACATCTGTTGATGTTTTACAATATTTTTGTTCTAAGTAGAATATGTTATGCTTGTGACTATTGAATGAGAATAATAATAAGTATAGGAATGGTCTTATATCATATAAATTGTTCGAAATTTTTATGAATCTCGTCGTAAGATGGATAAATATAAATTTTTCTACTTTTTTTCAGAATCATATTTAACATACTATTGGAATGGCAAAGTCTTGTAGTAATTTATCTCTTTATATGTTTTCCGATGAATTCTATCTTCTTTGTTCTATTCTTATCATTAGTTCAGTTTAGTCAGATTTTTTTAGACATTTCTTGATTAATATCTTATTATTTTTCCTGAAATTCATAGGATTTATGTTTAAAATCTATTCAATGAAGTATTAAGATCAAATAATTATTGCATCTCTTTTCATCTAGAGTTGGATAAAATCAGAGTGCATATTAACTTGTATATAAAAATTCTCTAAATGAAATTGCTTTTTCCGACTAATTTGGCATTTTTGGTACTATTACTTTTACTACTTACATAAAATCGTTCTGCTAATATTGAGACTCGATTGAGAAAAACGTCCTTTTCTTGATTAAGTTTTGACATCATCCACTTTTCATTGCGCAGGTTTATCCTTCAACGTTAAATAAGAAAAAAAACCTGTAGAGATAAGTGCACTTTTTGTTTTCTTTTATCTTCTCAATTCAGGCTTAATATTGACTCTCATTGATGTACTAAAATATCTTCTCCAATACTCATCTCTAAATATTTATCTTTTAAAATGTCAGATTTGCTTTCATTAAATTAGTTCAATACTCTTTCAACTAAATTATCATGAAAATCAAACAAATATTAAGATGAAAATAAAGTTTGGCACAACATCGAATAACGTAATTCGTGCTGAAGTTTTTGCTAGCATCCTTTTTGGCTTTACCTGTCTCTCTCTTACAACTCAAAACGTTCTTGACGACTCTCATGAATCATTTCTCCGTTCACCAATGACAAATGTGACGTCAGTCAAGATGAGATTCTTTTGTGGCATTCCTTATGACAATTGTCTTTGTTCTGTACAATCAAAGAAAAACGAACATTTCAAATATTGTCTCACCGAGAATTTTCTTATGGGCAGTCGTATTTTTATACTAGTCTCATTCGTGATGCAGATCTGTCTTATTCGAGATCTTTTTACATTAAGTGGAAAGTACGTTCGTTCTTTTGTCTACATTCTATGGATCACTTCTATATTTCTCTTCGTCATTATTGCAAATGGCATTTATCGGAGTAGTTGTTTTCATCGTTATATAAATGGATTTTTTTGTTGTACTGATGCGCTTCTGTTGCTCTGCATGTTCTATGATCTAGTCAGTAGCAAAGACATTAATCGTTCTCCACGTAATAAGCATGATGCTTATAACGACTCAGTATTAGAAGAAATTGATAATGATTCTATATTTTGGCGAGATTTACACTGATTCGATAAAAATCTAAACCTTTCTTGATGATTTTCTCATAAACTATTCATATTTTTCTTTGCTTTGTCAGCTGTGCGACATAATACTGTCAAATTTTTGTAATTATTAATGAATTGTATATGTGAAGTTGTTTTTTGTGTCTGTATATTAATCATAAATACATTTCGAATGTAGAATTTTTATCTATTGATTTTTATTCAACTATTGATAATGTTTATCTTTGCACTATTTAATAACATAAGACATAAAAAGTTATCTACTCGACCAAATATAAATTGGCAACTAGTAGTATTGATTGTTTTGACTAAAGAAAAATTGAATATATAGTCGTAAATATTTGCTATACATGATATAATCATAGGTTTCTCTCAAAGATGAAAATGGATTTATACCATTTACATATTCAGTAAATAGTTTATTATTAAAAAATACATTGTTAATCATTTATTTTAGATACATATTACTTGATATTCACATATGCAAAAACCATTAAATTATGCATCTAATTGTATTCGTCTTATTGGTTATTGGAAAATGCTCAATGAATTTGCACATTATTGTCGAATCGATTACTGAACTTGAAGAAACTTTCATTTTCTATTTGTGATGCATAGAACCGATGGCGATGAAAACCATCGAGTATTATTAACAGGAAAAACAAATCTACAAAACATATTGTTACTCTTATTCATCTGTTTGTTGATCAATTACAAAAACTTGTTTCGCTACCTATCAGGTTTTTCAATTCGAAATACTCCGATACACCTTGTTTCTCACATTTAATCCGACGACAACTACATCCATTATCCACTTAGTCGACCATTTCGATTACGAGTTTCTTCCAATGCAATTCAAATCTGGCTTTAATAATACATTAATTATATTAGAAAATTCTCTTCTTTGAAATTCTTCATATTTACATATGAATAAAATAAAAAGATGTTCAATTGGATTTTTTAATATTTAAATGTCGGAAAAACTCTAAGATTTTCTTTTTTGCAAGGCATAAAATTAAAAGTTTGAAATGAAACTAATTTTTCTTGATTGAATCGGACATACAGTCAATATTCGACTATAAGGTCAATGTTTTAAAATAATTACATCTAGAATCAAAATCTTTTCTCCAGCCATGTTATCTAGTCCTCTGATGGATCCTCTTCTATATTAAAAAATATCATTAAAAGCAAATGAGATACGAAGACGAGACCAGAATATTGTTGATTTGATATTAAGAAACGTTAAAACAGGATATCTAATATAAAAACCGTTTGTTTTATCTGACATTATCCATCTGTTGACAACAGTATCCTTTTACAAATTCAGATGCCTTTCAGTCATGTTCAATAATTATAACGGAAACTTATGCGTACGAAACTTCCATGCACGCTTTGGAAATAGGTACATGAATTCTTTTTTATTTCATTATAATGGATAAATGTATTTAAACAAGATTACTCGATAGTTTTAGAAAAATAAAGCATTCCAGAATCTTCAGGTATTCGTTCAATGATTATCGATTAAAATTTATTTTTGCTGATAAAGAAAAAAATAGTGTTCTTTTTTTATCGATTAAAGAACGAGGAATCAATATGAACATATAATTATAATTAACAAAAATCACATTTAATACATAATGTGATCTACTTTTTAAATACAAATGTTGCTCTTGAGTCTATTGATTGATTTGATTTCTCTGGTAATCATTTAAAATAAATGATTGATAATGCAAAATATTTAGATTTTTTAAATATAAAAATTATGATTAAAATATGTGAAACATATAAATATTATAAAAATAAAAATACGTAATTCAATAGATGGTACTTTCGTTAAAAATGGATTGGTTTTCTGTATCATGATCAGATTCTCGAGTTTTTTTTTTCTAAGGCATTTTGATTTTGGTGAGATTATATCTTGTATTTAATTATCTTTCTAGAGTATTTTTATTCTTAAATTTATTTAAAAAAAAGAATAAAATTAAGTCGTATTCGTTTTGGTGGTGATGATGATGCTGAGGGTGTGGGGTGTGGGTGTAGGTGGGTGGTGTGGATGATAACACAAGTAAGAACTACACCCGCACTCCATACTTCACACACAACCCCACACACCTCACACCCACACCCATCTATACACGCCACCTACATCCACACCTACACATACCACCCACCCACACGCACACCCATACCCAGCCTCTTCATAAAACTTCGATATGAAATCGAGAATCAATGTTTTGTCAATTGTCTTGCGTCAACAATCAGCGAAGCGATGCCTCTACGTAAAATATATGTTTGAGTGAGTCGCATTGAGAAACGTCGATTGAGTTATGTCGAGCGTCGCTTACATGGACGGGGTCTTATTTGACGTCATTGATTGCTCTTTTGGTTTCTGTGTTGTAGCTTTCAACTTGGTGTTTGTTTTGCTTATTCATTCAGACGTGTATAATTGCTATTGCGTTATCTTTTTTCTTCTCCATGTAAGAATGAGAGAAGACACTGACCATTCACATATCTATGTAAATATGCAAATAGTGTAAAATGAAGAACAACCTTTAACGGCGAACTAATGAGAAATTTTATCAATTTCTCTCAGTTTCGTTTTTGGCCACGTGCAAGGGAGATATGTTATACACCTAGTGAGTCAATAGTGGCGTTAGCGAAAAGAAAAAATTGAATATCTGCATCATTCTTAAGTAGAAGGAGTTCATTTTTTTTTATCACTGATAGAGAATTGTTCGTGGCTCATATTGATAAGAAAAATGTCAACATATACAGTAGTGAAAAATTTTTTCGGGTGATTTTATTTCAAGTATTACTTGGTCATGCATCAGTTTTCTAAGACACGATTTGTGTCAAAATTACAGCCTATGTCTATATTATATCCACACAAAATTTCATTCCTGAATGTTGAGTTATACCGCCAGCCGAAAAATGCCGCTCTGATTCACTGAATGAATCTTGTATGACAAGTACACGCTTTGTTGCCATAGAGAAAATAGAGAATCGATTGATATTACTGCACCAAAAAGCAAGACTATCTTTCACTCATCAGAAATGCTAGCAAAAGTGATTGACTTCGTGTTTTCGTGGTAAAAAAATTATGTTAATGCGAAAACAAACCTGCGATTTGTGTCAGTTAAAAACTTGACAACTCGACCGGTCTGGTATCCGTTTTAGCTATGTAATAAAAAAAAGCGAATATGTCATTATGTAAATAATATTCAGGTTGATCAGTTGTTCATTTTATTTTGTTCATAGCATGACACATCATACTGCCCACAAAAATATAGTTCCAAAAGTTTGTTCCATAAGCAAGATTAAATACTGAATATTGACAATAGGTACTTGAACTTTCAGGAGAATAATGTTGAACTGTCTTTTTGGCTTGAAATATCCAAACACTCCCCTTAATTGGAAAGATTCAAATAAGTTTTAACGATTTTTCGTGCTTTGTAGTAAAATTTAACTTACGGTTATAAACCATCCCAAACAAAATAAACTTAACAGAATAGTTAAACAAGACAAACACACTGGTTGTTCTAGAATGACCTATAAAAGTATCTTAGATTATAAAAGCATCAGTAACTAGAAGATTCTGTCTCAAATATTTTTAGGTACCAATCAAAAGAGAAAAAGACAAGTTAAAGAGTTTCCCATGATAAAGAAAAAACCAACTTACCATTAGAATCAGAATTATTATTGCAATCATCGTAACAGTGCCAGTAACAATCAAAAATATTGGAATACGAGGATCGATGGGACATTGATCCTTATATAAACTACCAATGACTACTTGAGTTACTGGTATTCCATTGATTAAAAGAAATCCAGCCACAAATATCAAGCATATGAATGATGTTGATAACGCTTTACCACAAATTTCTTTTTTGCCTTTGAAAAAACTTTCTTGTTTGATCGATGAAGAATCAAAAAACACATCGGATGGTTGCATGTTGGGAGTTACTTTGGCTTCGTAGTCGTTTTCCATAATAGTATCGTTCGGAAAATAACTTTCGTTACACTATTAATGAATTGCAATAGTCACTAAGAAAATAATCTATAAGTACTAGAAAAGAACATATTTCAATATTGTTGTCATCAGAACAAATACATCATTTTATTCATATAACGATGAAACAATTAGTCACTTACTGAGCTCGTTTATATAGAAAACTATTCTTCATCATCATTTTTCATCTCCTTACCACTATTAGCCTTTATCTCTTGAAACGTATCTTAATAAAATAAATGGCTTCACAATATTTGTTGAATGTTTTGATTCTCACTGCTGATTTATATATCGATGTTCGCATTTATATATTATCACTGCCTATGACAGATAACTCTTACGCTGATAACATTTGTTGACGTATATTTTGTTTTTTAAAGAAACAAAAACTTAATAATTGTGACTTGTTCGGTCAACAATGATATGACACAGTAAAAATAAAAGGTATTGAAGAGTACATATGGCTTTTAGACATGTATTTGATGCTTATTCTTCATAACATGTCTAAAGTTTCTTTGTTGTACTCTTTTTTTAGCTTCTATAAAACGTTTGTTTCTATTTACTTTTATTAAATTCTACATAATCAAAAAAGAAGTACTTCAATTTAATTATAATACTATCGATGATCATTTCAACTGAATCACTTTTCAACTGTCGACACTCTCTAAAACCTTCTCTCGGCATATCATATGTGACAATTAAACAACAATTGTAAAGCGTGTCAGATTGTTGATTGTGTGCCAAATGCATTCATGTAGATACCCTTTTGCTATATATGTTAATGATGAATAAGATTGAGTTGTTTTTTTTCTCACTACTTGTTTTTATAAATAACATGAAATATTTTCGAAGGAGGATGAATATCAGTGTGCGATCATATAAATGACACACACATGTTGGAACTCATCTTTAACGTCACAGAAGATTTGTTATTTATCCAAACGAAAGAAAATAAATGTGAAAACCTTGGATTTAAATCCGAGTGTTATGTGTACTTCAAAAAATAAAAACACAGAAACAATTTCCGTTTAAGTATCTTTGCAATAGGTGACTTAACCTTCTTGTTTCTTAATGTTTTACATACCATTTTGTAGCCCGTGAAATTCTCTATCGAATGGGTGTGTGGATGTGGAGTTTCATGATGGGTTTCTCTAGAACCCAGTCCATCCACACCCGTCACCATCTTGAGATAAAACTCGTTTAGTAAATAATTTATTAATACTTCAACATACAGTCGTCGTTCTTTGTATTTTGTTCTGCGCGCAACTTTTTCATATATTTAATCCACTTTAATCTGCTTCCTAAGAACATAGCTTGGCTCAACATGTATACAGTGAATCACAATGAGCGCCGAATAAACGAATACGATAAATAATCATTGACTTCTACTACACTATTTCATATTCGGGATTGTTCAGCACTTTATTTTAAAATCTTTTGAAAAACTCATGTTGATCAATTGCGGATAATTTATCCGCTCGTTTTCATGTTTATATCTTGATTACTAGAAGGGAAGATATTATTCGAAAGTATGTAATTTGAAAATCTGATACGAATATTCAAGGCTCATATAAATCATTTGATTACAGTTTGTTCTCGATCTGCATATAAATTAATTTTGTCATGCTTTAAAATTTATGAAACACTCTGTATGTACAGAGAAATAGACAATGGTGGGACATTTTCATCATAGGCATGAGTATATTGACGTCACACTATTGATACAGGCGATCATCCCACATATTCGTCATATCTATGGTCTTCCCATGTAAACTTTTGCAGTTATATCGTGATGGTTGTGACTCATCATATGTTTGCAATATGTTTTTTTTTATTTAATGACGACATATATATACATGACGTCAAGAGTGAGAGAATATTCATTCGTTTCCTTATGACTAACGTATTCATGGCTATGTTCTGTCGTTCATTTTACGAACTATTTTCTTTCCTTCGTTTTTTCATTTTGTTCGTAACAACATGGCGAAGGTTGGCGAAACATACATAAAAAAAAACTTTCCCTTTGCCTTTCATAAAAAGGTACTATACTACCTCGAATATTTTATATCACAACGAGAAAATGACAAAATCATTACTTGCTTTAGTTTTCTTTCACATGACTGGCCTTCTTCCAATGATATCCGCGGTGAAAATGTCAATTGACAGCTTCAGTGGAGCATCTACAAACAACGAAATCAACTCATTTATAGCCTATATCAGGACTATCGAGCCCGAAACTTGGTCGACTATCACGAATATGGCCAACGAATATGCTCAAGGTCATAGTGGTGAAGCAATTAAAGCCATGGGTCTCATGTATGAAATCACAGGGAATAAAAGTATACTCGATCGAATGGTGCATTTTGTTGATGTACTTTTGTCACAGCGCAATGATATTCTGCCACCTCCAAAAGGTCATCGCACGGCTTGGACGGGTACTATTGCCCCTATATGGCCAGGCAATACTGGTAGTCCAGCAACCGGAGGTGCTGAACAGGGCGATTCTGTTGGACACCTCGCGTACTGTGCTCGACTCATTCTTACGAAAAAGGATTTGTGGAACATGAGAGTTATCGACGGAGATCCGTTTCATCATGGTAATACTTATCTGGAACGTGCGAAAACATATCTTGCCCAAGCGGACGTGACAATATCACAATTTCTCTTTGCTCATCTTCTTCATCTCAAAGACAATAAGCATTACTTCTTTGCAAAAGCATCGCCATATAAGAGTGGAGAAAATCTACCCTGGAATCAACAGATGATGATCTCGTATGGCCTACAAAATGCTGCTGTCGCTCATGAAATTCTTAGTGCTAATGCAACTCTTGTCAAGGAATATGATGATATTGTCCAAGCTAATCTCCAGTGGTTTTGGTCTCTCGTGCAAAGAAAGACAATGAATAAAAGCAAGTTTACAATTGGGGTTATTCTCCTAGCCAACAAGGTGGTGAAGATTCTAATCATGGAAGCCTTGATGTTGCCGGTTTCTGTCGAGCATATGCTCTCAACCGTTATAATATCACTCAGACAACGATGATACCGTTTGCCAATATGCTTGTCGAAGTGATGACGCTTCCAAATTCACAGTACGCTGGTCGAGTCGATGGAACGAGTGGACAAGGCCATGCTGCAAGTACGAACAATATTCGTAGTGGATATTTATGTTTAGCGTATTTCGCTCCTAATTACTATACGAAGATTATGAGTGCTGATCTTATTGAGGGGGGCACAACACGTAGTCCTGATGTATTTTCGCGCTTCGAATGGGTTAAGAGCAAATTATCTACACCAAGCTGAACGACAAAAAAATGGGTTCAATCTATTAATTTATTAACAGCGTTTATATATCTTGTATCTTTTTTTCTGAATAAATATTCATTCAGAAGCGAAGTCTTCGATAAGTTTGACATAGGAATGCGAGCTTAGCATTCGCACTGCATTACTTAATGATTCTGGATTAGAGTTAAAAAAGTAACTTAATACTTTAGTATTACAGTTAAAAAAATTACTTCAATACTTTGGCATTGGTATTAGAAAAGTATTAACCTAATGGTGATGCTTATGATTTCCAAGAACAGAACAAATTTGTTCTGTTATGGAAAGCCGTTCCCCAAAAAAAGCACAGAGTTGCTCTGTTTTGGGAAAAATGTTCCCATAACGAAACAATTTTATTCCGTTCTTGGAATATATAAGCATTACCATTACATTAATATTTTTGTAATACTAATGCTCAAGTATTAAATTAATTTTTTAACACTAATGTAAAAGCATTAAGTTAGTTTTTTAACACTAATACAAAAGTATTAGCATTTTCTTAACACTAATGTTAAGCCAGCACCCCTAAGTTCTCTTCGAAGTGGGCATTCTTTGACGTAAATAATTAATATACTTTGAATACATTCTTGAATGTGAAGAACGGAGAGAAATAAAAACTAGTGAAGGGATGGTGTGTTTTATATTAATGATGGTACCCATGCAGACAGAAACATCATCTTTTGTACAAGTTTTGTCTCAGAAAAAACGGTGTATCATTTATATAGGGTTTTTTCCCCTTTTGTACAGATTCTCGGCATCAAAGTATTTAATTGCGAAAAAAGCTGAAACAATATTGAACATTTAGGAGCACTTCAAGACATAAGATACACAGTAAATTATAATGGGTCTCCTCAAGATTGTTCACATTTTTCGTCTTACTGCGAATATATAGTATTTTCTTACAATATGCCAGTCTTAATTCAACAAATAATTATACGTTACTTTTGAAAACGTATGGTGTTCCGTTGTTTGTCGGTACCATACATTTTGTTAAAAAAAGAACAAAATTTATTCAAAATAAGGACTTTGAAATTTTTTTTCAGGCATATTTGTAGTTGTGTAGTAATTTGAATGTTTTATTTACCCGTCTATATGATTCTATATCAGTAAGCTTTTACATGTAATGGAAAAAACAAATGTTATGCTAATTAGAAAAATTTTTACGAAAAATCTAAATTACTACTTAACTTTTAATATACTTGAAAAAATTGACAAAGTCCTTATTCTAACAAGAACAAACAAGAAGAATTGTAATGAAACTCTACAATAAGACGATGTTATCTATTCTGTAACTAGCCAAAAATTCTAATAGATTGGTTCTTAGATGTCAATGATAATCTGTATCTAAAATTTGTTAATTTGGTGGTGAAAGTGTATGGATGGGTTGTAAATGTATAGAGTGTCGGCATTAGACATCGACGTGACCGTGACTGGAGCCTGGTCACGGTCGGTCACGATAAATTTTCAATATGGCCGTATAACGGCTATTTTTCTAATATCATGCGAGAATTCAATCAATTGCAACAAATTTTCTTTGGAGAGTTTTTTTTCGAGAGTGCTTAAATTCTACAATCAATCAAAATATCAGATATATTTTGTTATATCTGTTTGTAAATCCCTTTCTTTTCTTTTTTTCACACCACCAATGGCCATTATGTTATAATTTTCATAAATAGGAACAACTTTTACTCAGCGTTTTATGACCTCGTCAACACTAAAAAAAATAATATGGTAGTGACTTCATATTGTTGTTGGTAGTGGTGGTGAAAGAACAAAGGAAGATGACAATAATGAAAAAGAAGAATTTGTTCTTAATGGTAATTTTGGTGAATCTTTTGATTGATAATTATCGATAAATCGAAGAATATCTTCAATAATTTTGATTTATTCTTTTCTAGCATGTATTTATTCGATATGTTTCATGTTCAAGTTAAGATGAAAAAAATCTTTTTTATTTCAAAATTTCAATTGAGTACCTTACTGTTATTTAATTATCATTCGATGAATTTCTTCTTTGAGAAGTTAGGCAAACGATTATCGGATTCGATAGGTTTAATGATGCTGCTCCCATTGGTATCGATGGATCAGATCATTGAGAAAAGTGAACATCATCTCCTATTTTGCTTCAATATAATTTGTAAAATGATAGAACTATAATTAATGAGAAATATCAATTAGAATTCTGCTAGGAATATCTCTTAGCTAGAGAAAATCGCATCGAAACGATAAAAAAAACTTTTGCTGTATAGTTTTTTTTTATATAAAATATGAATAAAAAAGTCAAATATCTTTCCTAATCAGCATCAGAAAGACAATTTGTCGTAATTAAATGAACAAAAAGGTTGTAGTTTTCAAAAGAAAATTTCATTCATCCTCCTATATGGTAACACGTAGCATAGAACGAAAGTCGGTCGATAGGCTTTTTTGCTTTTACAAGCCATGAAGAAAATGTCAGTATCTCTTCTGAATGACGCAGGAAAATCCCTTATCCATGTTAATTTACTGTCGTCGCTGAAGTCATTGAAAGCATTTTTAAAATTTTATTCTTTTACAACTTTGACATCTATGTAGTCACTCAAAAAGAAATTATTGAAACACTTGCACTTCATCATACGAACAAGTAGTTTACTAGAAAAAACAATATCTGATTTGCATTTTGATTTTATCCAGAGATAGTCAAAGATGGAGCCTCATTGGAGTGCAAATACCAAGATTGCAGATCAAAGTTCTGAGTCACCAGATGGAAATTATTGAAAACTATTTTTTTCGATACAAAAAAAGTATTTTCTTTTTCTTTCTTGAACAGTTAACTAAATTTTTTTTCTCTTTTTTTTCTTTACGTGAGATAGTGCAAATTTTGAGTCCGTCATAGTTATACTTCCTCTGCGTTCTCTCCCTATACGTTTATGATGTATCTGTTCTCGCTTTCGTCGTCATCTTCTAGTCCGTATTAATCAGTTTTTTCTCGCAATTTCTTCTTCAAATATCAATGTTAGTATACCGTACCGATAATAAAATCTCTCATGTATTTTTTTAATATGAATAATTTACTGTTGTCTCTGTTCTTGTAGGCATCTGCTAAAAACTAATCTCTTCAATCAGTTCACCTTGATTCTTCTTCTGTTCTGACGAATAGAAAGCAATATCTCTATTGACCTGAAAAATCCAGACCTGACTGATTTCTATGTTTTTTGAAAACCTTGAAATTCTTATCAAAATATTCTTCACATACGACAAAAGTTATCTTACTGGTAAAACTCCTATCGGAAATTCTAAGAAAATCTTTCTGTCATCTCTCTTCTGACATCAAACTGAAGTGATGAATCTAATCAAAGCTGAAAAATACATCGATAAAGAAATACATTCAAAACATGTTTCATATGGAAAAAAACCAATGGTACTTTAGATGAGTACATTACAAATAGTTCAATTTCGTAACACTAAAATAAAGTAAAATTTAAAACTTAAAACAAAGAAAAAGCAAATGTTGGATGATTTGAAGAGGCTTCAGGATAAAAACTCTTCCCTGTTAATCAAAAAAAGAGATGGCAAAATCGTTTCATATATGTTGAAATCTTTGAATTTTTCTCCTTTTTTTTCTACTCACTGAAAAGTTGCTGCATGTTCTCAAAGACCACTACAGGTACTACATGAGGAAATCTCGTTAAGAAGTCTTCTTTCTCTTCATGAATATCAATTTCGTATTCTAACAGAACAAATTCATATGAAACAATATGACTATTGACAATTTATCGTTAATAACATTAAATGAAACACACACGGTAAAAATCAGATTTTTAGTAGAAGTCTATTGACACACGATAAAATCGAACAGTGGCTCGATCGTTGGAATAAACAATCGTCATCGTCTTAATGAATCAATGATATTGAATATTTCTAAATTGATAGTAATTCACATTTGTTACTCTTCGATTCGAAATTTCGTCTGTTTCTTGCAAAGATCAAGTGACGTAAAGCTCCACAATAATGTCAGTCTAACTCTTGGTCGCTTGTTTCTTACCTCAAAAACAGCTCGTGGATTGGAAGTGAATTTCTTTCCAGCTTATTGGATCATTATTTTTGACATCAGTTGGTATTCAGGTCTTTTCTCAATACAACCCAGTCGTTGATATTCAACTTAATGTCTCTAAGTTTAACCGTTGATCTTCAAGAGGTATTTCGTTGATATCGATTCAGTCAAAAGAAACCAATTTATATCTATCGTAAGTGAAAGAACACAATCAGAACGATCATCAAAACTGTTTATTCTTATGCAATTTTTCTAATTGTATTTGAGGTCTAATTGACAAAGGAACAATGAAGAAGAAAGTCGACAAACGACAGATCTCCAAGCAAGCAGTATCTGATATCATTTTACTTATGATGAAGTTGCTCGATTGTATCAATTTGAAACTGATCTTCACTACGATTCGTGACATCGATAAAATGCTAATCTAATCGAAGATCTAATTCTTCAAAGTCTAATCAATCAATACAGCGATACAATAGTATCATGTTGTCAACATGGTTGATTTTAAATTCATTGAAATCAATCTTTTTTTGACAGAACAACCAGCGAAACGTAAATTTTATTTGAAGCAGTTTCTTTCTTTCAATTCATTAACACATGATCGACAATGTAACCGAAGAACGAAATCTTTCACTTTCAGAGCAAAGCGAAAGAAACATTCGATCATAGTTCACTTTTGACAAATTTGTTGTCAATCTTAATCTGGAATTTCGATTGATCGACGAATGTTTCCCTGCAATGCAATGCAAATAATACGAATTGGTTCTCAATTCTGTGATGAATCAAGAAGTAGTAGAAGTGATCTATAGTAATAGAGAAGAGAAGGAATTTGTTTCTATTACTTCGATAATCCAGATCATGCTATACTAATGTACAAGTCAAAAATAAATCGATGAAAAGATACCTTAGCATTGCTCAAGACGCGTGATTAGTAGTTTTTAATCGAAGATGAAGAAGAAAATAGCGACAGAATATTTATAGCAGAATCTCTATTACAAACTTCTATGACTGCTCAAATGGATCAATCACATAGGAGAACTATTGAATTATTTTTCCAAATGTTGTCTCTTTATTTTCAAAAAAAAAACACTTATTTACGACCAAATGTCCAATGAATGTGGCTTGTGTCGATAATTTAATGAACTAATCCATCTTGGTCGAGAGAGCGATGACATGATGTACCATTCTGGAGCCAAATGGGATAAATTGTTGGAAGAATCTTGAAGAAATTTCTCATGTTGGCAGTACAACGTGAAATGAATGAGCTTTGAAAAGCGTTTGAATATTTTTCCAAGCCAACGAATCAAATGGCGAGTAGAAAGCCACGAATCTGGATGTCCATCAATGTTCAGCGTCAACTGTTTCAGACGAGGCGTCGATGGAGAATGACTGAAAAGTTTGTCCACTATTCGCACAAGATCCTTAAGTGAACAATCAGCATCTTTTGTCTTAAAATATAATATTTCAATTTGAGATGAGAGTAAAATGCCGAGTTCAACATTCGAAGAAAGAGCACGACCAAAATCAAGATCTGATTCGATGTAAAGTTCACGAAAATATGGGGAACGTTTTGCAATATGAAATAAATGAGCAATATTTTCACCGACAACACCACTAAATTGTTTTAAAGAAAATAATTGAGATCAAGGATAAATTTCAAAAGAAAACTTACTTATCATCAGGAAAGTCTTCTTCAAGGTTGATTTTTCTAAGACGATGCCAACAAGATACTGCTTCTAGTTGTTGAATTAATTCATCTTTAACATAATCTAATTCGTAAATTTCCATCTAGAAATAGATTTTCTTGTTCCAAAGAGTTATTGACATGTATTCATTTTCTTACTTCTTGACAATTTTCGTCGATAGGTTCATCTGGAACGCAATTACTACTCTGATTCGTCGTAGGATTTGCGAGTCATCTGTGGATAGCGAAAGTTCACTTGCTCATAATTTGCCGTTGATTGAATGCCGGTTGCTTGGCAGTATTCGACATAAAGATCATCACTGCATTGTTCACCATTGAGTACGTGATACATGCCCAATTTAATTTGAAATGTAAATGTATTCAATTTAGTCAATGCCAACCATTGTCGTAATACGACCACTCGTGGAAGACTGTCTTTTCCACCGGATTTTATATCACCCGATATGGTCAAGCGTTCCAGTTGACTATGACGTTGAAGATCTTCGAAAAAGTTTAAAACCCAGGTAACACCAACATAGAGTTTAATGCTGACGCAACGTAATTCAGGTACAACGGCTTGTTGCAATGGTATCGAACTTGGTGGCTCAATGCCAAGATCAGCGAAAGCACTAGAAAAGCAATGACAAAGAAAATTTCCGTTACATGTTTCTTTTTGAGTCTATGTGACTTACCAAGAGATGATGACACTGAGTCGACGTAATCGAGGTAAATAACCATCATTGAGGAGCTTGATGAAAAGCTCTCTTGAACATTCATCGATAGTGAGTATTTGTAAATTCTGATGGATATTGATTCGAGGACAATGTTGATCGAACAAAGAAAGATAATTCTGAGAAAGACGATCACCAATACGCAAGTAGAGTGAACGCAGTTGAGGATAGAAGTTCAGAAGTGGAACTACAATGTTAAAATCAGTAAATTGTTCGTATTGAGAATGATGATATCGATCATGATCAATATCCAACGACAGTGAGTGAATATTGGACAAGAATGAATTGTCATCTAATAGTGTTCCGAACAGGTGACATGGTACATCTTCGATGGTGACAGCTTGTAGTTTTGGCCATGTCGATTTATCAAGAGGTACTTCTGAAATGAATAAATTAAGTGCATGTGGAGCACGTCGTTCGGATAAGTGAAGATAGACGAATTGTGAAGCATATTTTGGTATAATTTTGGTCAGATAACGAAGATACAATTTCAAGTTCATGTGTCGATTACAAGGCAAGCAGAGTGGTTGTTGAATGAGTATCGTTGTAAATCGTTTGTTGAGTTTTTTAAAGGCGCGAAGTAGATCATGAGGAGCAAGATAAGTGAAAATAAGATAAAATATTTCAGCAGATAAATACTCAAGACACGATCGTTGTTCAGTCATGATAATTGGTGAGATTTTTTACATCAGATAGCTATTTATACTATCAAATATTTCAGTGTTGACCTTTTTCAAATAATTGGTTAGATTGAGTGACATCATGAATAATGATCGTCTAAGAGGACAAGAAAGAGAATAGAACAGTCGACAAGTTGTCAAATTTGTCAATGAACAGTTGAGAACAGGAATGACATATTCTTACATGGGCATACTTATTTTATGAGTCATTTTTTCTTTAGTAGTAGAGCTAAATGGTTCTTTCTAATAATTATAAGTGAACATGAAAAAAATATTGACGTAATCGATCAAAACTAGATTAAATATTTGTTTTTTTTTGTTAATATGTTATATTTATTTTTTCTTCTTTATCTGTTATAAAGAACTTTTCTATATGGCATATTGTTATTTTCTATCCGACACTATTTACACTTTCTCCTGATTGATGATGTTTTGTTTGAAGAGTGAGTGCGTTGTTAATGAAAGAACTACAGATTGTATGTATGTACTTAGGGTATACCAAAAGTTCTGATCACAGTTTTTAAAATTTAATAAAGCAATAAATATTGAATATTTTACTAAGGCAATATATAGTATAACGTCTCGTCTTTAATAATGTATAGAGCAACTCTCTCTTAGACTTAGTTCTAACATCCTTTCAGACTAAATCTATAGTATTTATAGCCAAGAAAAGATCATGCCAACATAAAACCACAATACAGAAACGAAGAGACATTCGTTATTTTATTTTATTAAATGCTCAAAATAATCACCATTATTTTCGATACAAAGTTTCATTCTTTCTAACAGTTTATCGAAAGTCTTTTTAAACTCGTTTATTGGAATATTCTTCACTATGGTGGAAACCTCTTGAGCTAATGATTCTTCGTTTGTGTGATCCGTCAACTTGTTCTTGATATAATCATTTAGCCAAAAGTCACACGGTGCGAGATCTGGTGAATATGGTGGATGTGGAATGATTTCGATTCCTTCCTCCATTAAATAATCAATAACATCTGGATGAGTATGAGGAGGACCATTATCATGAAGCATTTTATATGTAGTACGTGATGACTTTTCCTTTTTTCTTATTTCATTGATAACAGGTATAAGACAATTATCAATATAGTAGTCATGATCGATTGTCTTGCCCTTATCTACTTTGTGTATGAGAAGAGAACCAGTGGATTTGAAGAAGAAGCAAAATAGTGTTCTAGGTTCAAATCTATTCCGACGAACAATGGTTCTTGGTGGTTCATTTTCACCAACCCAAGTAGCATTGCTTGACTTTCGACCAATCTGCCTGTGATAAATCCATGTCTCATCACCAGTAATAACATCACATAAATGCCATGTTCCATTTCTAAATTTCTCTAAATTTTGACGACAAATTCTAAGTCGTTTTTGTTTTTGTTCGTCAGTAAGTTGATGAGCAACCCAACGTGATGTAACTTTTCTCATCTTTAGACGATCATGAATAATTCGTTCTATTGTACCACGTGATAGATCAGTCTCACCCATAATATCATCATAAGTTGAGTGTGGATCATCTTCGATAACTTGTCGAACGCGTTCAACATTTTCATCTGTAAGTACCGAAATCGGACGACCAGATCGAGGATCATCAGTGACATCGTCTCTTCCTTCACGAAAACGTTTCGCCCATCTTCTGACTGTTGGATATGATGGAGCATCAAGTCTCAATGCCTCTGTAAGTTCGTCAAAGATTGTTTTTGAATCTATTCCCAAAATAGCTCGAATTTTGATATAATATCGATTGAATTCATCAGTCATGTTTAATGTCTTCTTTTAAGATTGAAATCAAATTCTATTACGATTTTAAGTCGAGTACGGTACAAATGAACTAACAGCGAACGACCTCTCATTTATATATACTATCGAAATGTAATATTCTAGAACATGACGTCATAAAACGTGACGAGAGAGTGACCAATAGAAAGTTCCAGAATGTACCTGACCATTGAACAAGAATTAATAATATTTGCATTGTCTGTAAAATTATAGATTTAGTCTGAAAGGATATTAGAACTAAGTCTAAGAGAGAGTTGCTCTATATATTATTAAAGACGAGACGTTATACTATATATTGCCTTAGTAAAATATTCAATATTTATTGCTTTATTAAATTTTAAAAACTGTGATCAGAACTTTTCGTATACCCTAAGTATTTCCATCTAACAAATATAAATAAATAAGAGATTAGTATTAAAAGACAGACGAGACAAGAAAGATCAATACTGAAAAATCACAAATTAACTGTTCGAAAATAAAATAGATCATTTATTATTTTTCCTGTATCGCTATTCGAGTTTGGTGTGATTGTCGTGACCAACATTGACGAGAGTAACGATATCAGTCATGAAATTTCATCAAAAATTTAATCAGTTTGAATAGTTATCTGATATGAAATGATTCAAATAATATAAAAATAAATATGGCTTCGCAACCACTCATCTTTAATCTTAATAACGTGAACGAAACAGATCTATAACATAAAAATCATGAAGTTTGATTTGTTTTTGAACTTAGTCATTTGATTATCTGTGTTTGTTTTTGTGGATGTTAATAATTTCGAGAACTCATTTATCGAGGCTCAAAATGGTCTAGGCTGGATCAAAGAAAACCGACTTTTAGGCTGTGTTGATTCTGATTAGTTCACCTAATAAAAATTCTTCTCGAACATAATCTTATTTTCCAGAATAATTGAAGTTGTTTATAATCATTATTATTTTCTCTTCTGTCTGACGGTTACAGTTAGAAATTATGTAATATACTTAAGTATATGAAGTTTCAATCAGCTGAACAGCTTATGAGATTAGTAAAAAAAGTTCGCAATCGAATTGAACTCAAATGATCTGAAACCGATGACAAACTTTTGTCATATTACTTCAAATTAATGATTAGATCTTTTTCTTACGAACAGGAGTCATTATGTGTTCATTTCATCTGATTAGACTAAATTTAGACATGTAGTAACTTGATTTCGTATGTAAGAAATTAATAATCGCTCCATTCAACGATATATAACAAGAACTGATCATTATTAATTTTTGCTGAAACTAACGAAAGTTGATTGACGAATTGCAGTTTAATGTACTGAACTGGAGCTGACACGTATCTTCACATAGTTAATCACATTCAAACAATTTTTCTGTACAAATATACAGTTGAAAACAAAAAAGAGAATAGTATATTTCATCTAAATAAATTAAGCTTTAGAAAATAAAAATAAAAAGACGAATAATATTGACAAAACCAATATTTGTCACTCGAATCAAACAGCTGTATCAGCTTCAACCCTAACTATGCAACCAATTGAAATAAGTCGGTGTTCATTTGAAAATCGATTCATGGGCGCCCACGGTAAAAAGGTATTAATCCAGTCCATCCAATGGTTTTCGTTTCAAAAAATTTCAGTCTCTTTGGAGCCCTAGAATCTAAAGTTATTAGGATGAATGAAAAAAATTGATACTGAATAATACAATATTATAACAGACTTCAATTACGTTGGAGTTTTCTTTTTCATTCAAAGGAAATATTTAATTATTGTGTTAAAAGCAATTGTTTTTTGTTTGTAACTATATGTTTATTGCTAAACACTGCTGTTTACTTCTCAATGAGAGTCGTCTATTGTATGTTTTAAAATTTCTTAGATTGTAAAGTATATTAGAAATAATTTTATTCAAAAAACTAATATTTTTAAATGATGATTTCATTTTTTTTTAAATATGAATTCTGGTAAAATAAATTGCAAAAGCTAAAGTTCTAATTTAGTCTTATTTAACTTTGTCTAACTAGTTTTTGTACTCTATGATAGAAATTCTTTATTCATATTAAAATTTGGAAAAACTTCAAGTAAAATTGTATTGAATAACATCTCAGAATATTTATTAACATGTAGAAATTGATCACTTGATCATATATTTCAATCGGGTGGGTGTGGGTGATGTTTGTCTTGTCTTCATACACACATTCACACCCACACACCCCACACCCACCCCATCCACACCCACCCACACCCCACACCCACACCCCACCTACACCCTATTCCCACCACACCCACACCCACCCACACCCACCCACACCCACACCCCACCCACACCCTACTCCCACCACACCCACACCCAAATTACATCAAAGAGTGTAACTGTGAAATAAAATTTAAACATTTACAATAGAAGATTGTTGAAATAATAATAAAAAGACAAGACAAACAGATCTAAAAGAACACTTGATAAAATACGAATTTTTGCAAATTTCTATTAATAACAAAATTGTTTTTTTTTTGCCTTGTCATAAATTTGAAAAAAATTTAAAAAAAAAGAATTTAAACATATTTAATCTATGAGACATTAAGTTTTCATTGTTTTTAAAAGAATTCTAAGAAAATTTTTCATAGAAATATTAAAAAAAGATAAGTGAAACAATTTTGAAGATTTATATAAGACTCGAAAATAATCATTTTTTGTTATAATTGAGATCTTATTCAATTTGTTTTGTTAATCATTGAAGAGCAATAAAAGATCTTTCGATACATAGACACATATCTCAAAGTTTTCTTTGGATGATACTTCAAACGGAAAACAAATTAATTTGAATAACATCGAAAAATTGAAAAAAGTTCGAATGACTTTCTCAGTATTAAATATTCATAGAAAATTGAAAAGTTATTTTATTCTCATTGATAAAAAGAATTTTTCAATGTTGATATTTAGAAAATAGATATAGTAAATCAAACTTTGAAATATTATTAGAAATTTCAATAAAAAATATCATTATTAATAAATTATGAAAAAAAAACCTGTTTTAATTTTTTGTCAACTATTTACTCAAACTATTCTTGTTTTATCTTAAACTTACGGTAAATCACATATTTTAATCTTTTTTATGTATTTTATAAACTTGTTTAAAGTTATAATTATCTATTAAGATCAGTAAGAAGAATTTTTTGTTTTTGATACTTAGAATATTGATATTTTTGGTTTATAATGAAGAGATTTTTGGATGGTTTACTTTTCTATTAAAAAAAAACAGAATAAATTGGAATTCTCAAGCATAAAATTGAATAATATTAAATGACAGAGAGAAGAAATGATTTTATAATTATACTTCTATTGATTGTTGAGATATTCACCAAATAAATGTCAAATAAAGACAAAGCAATACGTTATAAACTAAGATTGATTATAATTTTTTCAATGAAATGGTTTTAAAATAATATCGATATAGTTAATTTATTGATGATAAAATCTTTTAATAATTCTCTTAAGTTCTTCATCTGAAAAAATTGTGATATTATATTAAGATATTCTATCCAATTAAATTTTTTTCTTTTTATATCAAATACAAAGATTAAATTATTACCAAGTTTTTATTTTCTTATGACTGAAGAATATATGCTCATAATTATTATTCAGATTTTAACGGTCGATTGAAAAGTATTTTGCACAACTTTAAAATTCTTATTTCTTGCGTTTTACTCATGCTTTATTTCTGATTCTTTTTACACAGCATGCACACGCTATGGGCATATAGAATTACATAATCAAACAATCGAAAACAGTTTTTTTTCTTCCCATTGTCCTAAGTTTGCTTGAAGGTCAATTTTCTGCGTTTAAACAATATTAATGTTAATTATATTTTAGTTTCTAATAAATTCATCTTTTCAATTGTACCTCTATTTGTGTCCTTCAATGATTATCATGAATTTTATCAAGAAACATTGAACAAAACTCTTGTATGAGTCAAACTCTATAAGCATTTGGTATGTTGTTCCAGTTTGCCATAAACTTGATTTGTGTCCTGCAACAACTAGTGATGATATACCATTTGTTCAATTCGATGATATAGGTTTTACTCGAACTATTGAGTAATGTTTAGGTAAGCTTCTGTCATTTATCCAAATACACTTTGCTAAAAATGCATATATTTCCGATAACTTTAGCATCATCGAATTAGACAAATTATACAGTGGGTACCAAAATTGATCAATCACCTTAATGAACTTTTTTGTTTTGTTCATACCTCAGA
>CAJNOP010000289.1:134698-245026 GCA_905250075.1 Rotaria sp. Silwood1
AAAACCAGACAGTTCTAGCTTATTTAGCGTCTGAGGTATGAACAAAATAAAAAAGGTCATTAAGGTGGTTGATCAATTTTGGTATCCACTGTGTATCACCGCTGACTGCTGCAGGACAAAATCAAGTTTAAAGCAAACCAGATCAACATACCGAATGTTTATAAAACTTGACCCATATAAAATTTTTGTTCCATGTTTCTTGATAAAATGCATGATAATGATTGAATGATACAAATACAGTTACAATTGAAAAGACGAATTTATTAGAACCTAAAATATAATTAACATTAATATTGTTGAAACGCAAAAATGAACCTTCGGGCAAGCTTAGGACAACGGAGAGAGAAATAATCATTTCCGATTGTTTGATTATGTAATTTTATATGTCCATAGTGTGTGTATCTTGTGTAAAAAAAAGGGTATGGTTGTCCTTCCTACTTAAGCCCACATTTACCCACATCCACGCCACTCACACTCCATCCCCACGCTCGGTATAGGTGAAAAACAACAGAACAAATGTAAACTTACGTCATCGTATAGTAAAAACAGGGTGGCCAGATCTTCTGAAAAGTAGGGAAACTTTCTGAAATTTGAAGTTCTTTCTGAATTTCTTCTGCTCTTCTGATTTTTTCTGATTGTAGTGTTTCCTTCTGCATTTTCCCGAATTCGACACTACTTTCAGATCCCAGCTTTGCTATTACAGTTTAGGAAAGTTACAACACATTACCATTATAGATGAATATTGCGCCACTTTTTTTCTCAATGATCCGTCGGTAATTTCTGAATCATATAGACAAGTTCGGCTACAGAAATGCGCTAGAACTTTATAATTTTTTTTATTTCGACCGTCTTATTTGATTAAACATTACACAGACAAAAGCTAAACTATTGAATAGTGGACATTAACATGATCGGAGTTGATTCTAAAGAGAAACAAAGCGAAGTAAATTCATCATCATCAGCAACATCATCTCGAGTAAAGAAAAAAAGAAGTTTTTCGTAAAGATTGGGTATTCATTGACGAGTATTCATCTTGCTTACAAACAATAAATAAAACATTTAACTATAAATACTAATAATTATTCTTGTAATCAGTTTTAGAAAAATATATTATTTCACAAAAAAATTGCTGAAGCAAGTTCGAAAAATGGAAAATATAACTAAGGGTTCAAAAAGTGTGTGCTACATAATCTTTTTTTTCTTGAGTTTCTTAACTTAGAGAGTACATATATGTATATGAGTCTTTTGTACTTTCTCGTGTATATATTTTTCATCTAGTGAAAAAATTCGACGCATTGTGTCTTCTATTAGTTGTTTTTCTAGCATCAGCTAAATGTTATTTTCACTATATTGTCTTTCTTTATAGTGAAGAACCTTTGAAAATAAAGTACAGATGAATGAAATAAACGTAGTGGAGCATTTGATGTCAGGAATTGAACATGGAAGTCGCTAGTTCGAAGAAAAACAGTCTTTCTGATAAGTTTCTGATTTTCCGAAAAAATTTTCTGATCATTTTCCGATTTTCATAAAAAAGTTTCTGATTTTTGAATTTTCGATCTGGCCACCCTGAGTAAAAAATATATTAGCTCACTAGTTACAAATAGTCTATATGTATGCTATACGAAAACGAAAAAACATTCGATGATGTGTTATATATTTAGTCATCATTGAATAGTGCAGAATGTAATTGTACCATGTCAGTTTTATCCAACATACCGTTAGTCTATACAGAATTTATTTTTGCAGTTTTTCTGCAAAAGTGTGGATGTGAGTGAAATAACACCCCGCACTCACACTTATACGGACGCCTATACCCACAACCATATTCACACGCACGGCTCACCCGAATTTCACCAATAAGACTTTCGCCAATATATCCTGAAGGCTTTCGTCCATTGGCAAGAGTGCAATACACATGCACAAGTGGAACTTGTAGATGAACTCAAAACAGCAAGATAAAATCTGACATTCCATCCACCTCACAGGGATCAAACATTTGTACTCATCTGTGACAAATGGCAAGTCTTATTGGTGAAATTTGAGAATCCCACACCCACACTGACACACGCATTCACACCCAATTGTCGCTAATACTTGTAATTCGTTAGTTTGGCAATGAGAGCTTTAACTTGACTCGAATATGCGTAGTGTCTTTCACTTACAACACAAACACTTCCATTGTAAGTATCACGAATCATTAATGTCTCTCAAACATGTCTTTCAATTCGTCCTTCTGTTGTCATTGAACGTAGTTATGCTTTATTTGGAATCCACGCGATGCCACTTACTTCCTAGAAATGTGTTTTCCCTAATACCTTTGATTTGTTCAGCAAGTTTTTTTATGATCTTGTTTTCTACTAACAAGTCTAGAGTTCCATATAGTCTATTGGCACCGCAAACAATATCACCCCAATTTAAATCGATGACACCAGATGCTTTATCGATTTTTCCAGCAGCTACATTACACCATCGACCTTCCGGATGATATCCTAACCAAAATATGAGTTCATTAAATTGGCTGATATAATAATTACCACCATCATTACATTTCCAATGACCTGTCAGCTCATCAAAAGTGCTACTCCAATATATAGGAAGCCCAGTAGGAATAGGGTCTTGATGGTATTGTGCTGATACTCGACTCCACGACTTTGTGAGAAAACTATTTTTCGTATCGAGTATCTTAGTCATTGTTGCATAATCAAATGATATTTGTATATCAATATCACCTGTGTAGCGATCTCTTCCAGTCGGTATATCGCCGAATGCTAAGTGTATAACATCTTCATCGTCAATAATTCCATAGCCAACGTGAGACCAGCTATAGTCTCTATTTTGACTTGATCTTCCATACCAGAAAACTTTTCGTCCATATTGACAAATAAAATAATCGTCATCATCATTCGATTTCCATACGCCGGATAAATTTCGAACAGTCGCTTCCACTAGTAATACTGGTATTTGATATTCTATTCCTCTATGTTTCTTAGTTTTTGTGCCAAGCACACGGAAATATGTATATGGCTTTAATAATACTTCAGCTTCTCCTGGATAAGCTGACTTATCACTAATATCACCACAACAATGTGAAAATATTTTTGGAATTATTATTTCAAAAACTGTATTGCATTGAGCAAACTGTGCAGCGACAGCAAATCTTTTCGATGCTGATGAAAATCCAGACCAAAAAAATGTTCGATCCTTTTTATACTTTGCTAATTGTACAGTATTTAATAGAAATCCTCTATACACTGTACCATGAAATGGATACGAATTTAAAGCATTTATTAGAACATTTATATAAGGATAAATTACATCTAGTTGTTCTTTGTTATCGCTTCTAATGCAACTATTCATTTCGTAAACAAGAAATGTTTGCCTTGTATATGCCAATATGCATAAAGTTGGCTCATCAGTACTATTTTCTAGGAATGGATTGGTCACTTCGTTGATCTCATTCTGGTTACGTTTGATGAGTTTTCCAAAATATCGAATTGCTTCGATAACGCTACCAGACCGTGATGCCTCGAAAAGTATTTTGAAATTAGTAGAAACAGTATCCGAATACGAATTTGGTCCTTCAATAGCTCGAAATCTATGTTTACCATCACGCTGCTGTCTCTCTTCAATGTGAGTGTCCATTGAAAATAATCTTCTACTTGATTTCAGTTAAAATCTAAAAAGCACAAATGTTCCTAATTATATTAAGAGGTCTGAATAATATCCCCTAAAAAGCGGCAAGTTGTTCCGCTTGCAGCAACAATACTTCACCTCCAACAAATCCAAAGTGCAATCTTTTTCTAGATACTGACATCTATCATTTCAGAAGATTCACACGACGAATATCCATTGTTATCCTGACAAGAAGAAGTGAACAATCCCTTAAACAGAAATGAATCGAATTTCCCTTTCATCTCAAGAATAATTTCTGGTATAAATTGATTTTTCCCAAGAGAAATGAAAAATTTTATGGGAACCAGTAACTGTGCATGAAGCTGCGCTTTTTTATTGGCCCACACTCTTATTCACACATCATATTTCTTGCAATCTTTTTAAATCAGTATTCCCATCATATAGTAGCTTTGTTTCTGACGCTTAAAATACTCTTTCTACGTAGTCTAAGGAATTTTTATAATAAGTTACTCATCGATATGAAATAATCAAAATCAACTATACCGTACGAATTTCAGTCATACGACCTTCCAACTTTGTCGAATGTCGTGTGTGCGAGGCGAGTTTCATTTTACTTGCATGATTTATTTGTTTTTTTACGTCAGAACAACGCTACGGTCGTTTACTGGTTGTTTACGCTTCATTTGCTCTTTTTCTTTTTTTTCTTACCAGATGCACATTTTTTTTTTCGGAGGAACAGAACAGCAATATTATTAAAGTATTCAAATAAAAAAGCGTATATAGCTGATTGTAAGTACGTAAAAATTCAGTTTACAGTTAGTATATATACTTATGTCAAACTCTCTATGAAACTTAGTTATTGACATTGTTGAAAAAGCGGGTTTGGATGTGGGTGTGGGATGAGTGTGTATAACTACCACGATATCAAGGATATTTCGCTGTTGCTGAAATAATCGTATCAAGTAGCACTAGATGCTAGTATAAAAGATTCAAAACTAATAAAATCTTGAATTAATACATAATATCATTTTCTATTTTCAAAGAAATAGAATCATCTTTTAATGGTTTTTGTTGTGCATGTGTGTGTGCGGATAACAACAGTAACACCCACATCTTAGTGGAAGATGGTACATATTATAAAATGTAAGACATTTAATTTTTAACAGAGAATTTATTTAATAGTTGATAATAAGTAACCTTGGCAAGATCGATGTACTATTTAGTATCCTTTGTTTAAAAAATTAAGATACAAATTGTTACCTTTCATCGGTAATTGCTAAACACATAACAAAGAATAATTTTGCATTCGAAGGAAAGAAAAAAGTGATGAATAGAATTTATCCTTTTTTGCAACAATGAACTTGCTTATTTTCTTTGTTTTTGTGAGCAAAATATGGTGTAGAATAGTTACAATTATCCAAACCTATTTTCACTTTGGGTTATAGACTTTATATATTGACGATTATAATACACAGAGAAGTTATTCAAGAAAAAAAGACATATGAAGTCTTTAACTAACTATGATATCAAACAAAAATTTGTTTAAAATAAATGACAAAGACTCTGTTATCTGTTCGGTTTATTGAAACTATCATCCTCTTATGTATATATATGCTTGATACCAATCTGACAAAGTTTATGTGAAAAGAGAAGGAGTAAATAGTGTAAAATAAAATGCCAACAAGATAAACATGCGCATGAAATTAAACCATCAAAAATATTTCATCACCTTCATTTTTATATGAAAAGCCCAAAAAAATGGGACCTTATATAATGAAACGAATATGAAAACCAATGTGTTCTAGTTTGATGGATTTCAAGAAAAATGATTTTTTTTAATCAGAATTATCGAACTAAAGCGATAAAAATCAATGTTTCAATTCATGAACCCGAAATACCCTTTTCCTCCTACAGAATAGAAATCCATACCTACAGGAAAAAAAAGGAGAAGTACTGATGTGATCTAATCTAAGGAAAGGATTATATTTAAAGTAATCTGTATGCTCGATGTGTGAGTGGAAGGCTATTTGTAGTCATTTCTATTCGCAATGAGACAGTTCAAGCAATGCTCAGATCTTCTTTTGAACGTATTTCTTAACCAATTTGTTAGTATGCATTTTGACTAAAGTCGATTATTTCGTAAGCGTTAATAGTTGATTTCTTTCATTTTATTTTTCTCAGTTTAAATGCAAAAATATTCTGTCGAAGTATTTCATACGTTCGACAGTGGAGCACATGAAAGCAAAGAACAAAAAGCGCTTTGTTTTTCGATTTGGTTTACATCTATCATCATGTCGTACTGGCAAAACGAGTGTTGCTTCCCTAGCAGATGCTTCTCAATCATACTTAATAAATTTATTACAGAGACACTCACATTAACATTCACGACCTGAACGCACATCCTAGTACATTCATTCTATAGATAACGACATCTGTGATTGAATTCTACCATAGGTAGTTTCTTATTGACAATACTAAAACCAATTACTGTTGCATTCATTTAGAAGGAGTGTCAATTGAGAACACTATATACATGCGTTTTTTCTTCCTCTTTTTTTTAGTGTCAATAAAATACTTTTGCTTTGTTTTTTTTGCCATAGCGTGTTATGCTTTATCTCTTTTCTAGCATTTTTCTGCATGCACAAAACGCAAACGTGACATCGACATCAATATACAATATTTTTCTCTTTTCTATAAGTTAATACAATGCATAAATGGTAATATAGTAGTCTGTGAAACGCTGTACGACGATTCAAGTCGATAGATCGTACAACATTATGTCAAAATTTCTCCATCTGGATTGTTATATCTAAATGTTTATGTATTAGGTGTATAATGAAAAAACACTCACGTACACACTTGAGTAGTTGTTAATGAAGCCATTGGTAAAGTTGAAATTTTGATTTTATTTCCAATATGGGTGTGAATCTCCTGCTCACCTATATCTATATTCACACTCTAAAATATCGGCTACTATTTAGGTGCTAAGTAATTTTAAATAAAAGCTAATTAAAAAATTAAATTTTTGCTAGGTAATTTATTGAAAAAAATTCTAAGTAAAACAGTTTAATTATCTTAGTAAAATATTGTAAGTCGCTAAGTAAATATATAATTTTTGTTAAGTAAAATGATATGAATATCTAAGTGAAAAAGTTAATTGTATAGTTATTGTATAAATAGAGCTTTTGTTGTTTTTCATGGTCGTTCTTGTTTTCTTTTTTTATGGAAAGGTATATCCTTTGCTGATAGAGATGTTTTACAAAACTTCAACCTAATAGCTATGACTAAAGTATTTTTACAAATATATTTTTTGAAGAAGCTCAGACAGTCGCAAAATCGGTTTTCTTCATTCCGATGCGTTGCTATAGTTTAGTTTTTTAATTCAATGTAAACTTTCAATGATAGATCAGCAGAAGTATATAAGAAAACGAGGAAAAGTGCGTACCAAAAAGTGCCAGACAGAAGAGATGTTTCGAGAAAGCAATACAAATCTTATATAGAAGACATAGCAAGAGAAAAACAGATAGGATTGTACTAGAGCATTTTCTAAGAAAACAGGCACCTACATCAGAACGAAAAAATCTATAAGTGATATATATATGTGTCAGCATTCAGTGTTGAATTCACTTCAATATTAGATCCGCCTAGGTCAATCTCGGGTGCTCACTTTTGGCTGGTTCAACGTCGTATTGAGTAATTTTTTTTAATTAAACCTCGACTAATCTCAAGAGAAATGTTAAATCGAAAATTCTTGTTGATAAATGGCCTTGTAGCAATGATACTTTGGAAAATACAATAGTCGATATGCAAATTTAAGTAATATTCATAAACCTATACGTAAATCTCTACAGAAGAACAGTTTTTTAGAAAAGCTATTCATTAGAGTTCAAATTCGAATGTAGGTTCTGCATTGATGATTTTAATATATGAAGTACCATTGTTCCATCACAGTTCATCAACGAGAATTTCAATCCCACATATATCTTGAGAGTGATGAAGATTTTAATAAAAACATTTTCTCAATCCAACAATGGACTAACTCAATGTGAACATCCGAGATTGGAGTGAATTCGAAATTGAATGTTAACATATATATATCACGATACCAGTCAAACGATGATAGAAGGAAAGCAAGAGAAAACAATATATACTTTATAGTACTATACGAAATTTTTCTTATCTCCGATAATTGTACTTTACATTTACTGGAAATTTCTCAATAATAATAATTTTTACTTCGCGATTTTATTTTTTTAGTATAATTTCGATTTTCAAACTTAATAAAAATATTTTCTACTTAGCGATTATCTATCAAACTTAGGAAATATTTTTTTACTGAGAAACTTTTAATTAACTGAACGTTCAATATTTTTACTTAGCATTCAATTTTTTTACTGAGCATATAGAAATTTTACTTAACAAAGACCAACTTAGCATTTTAATAGTTTTACTTAGTAAACAATTTGTAGCCTAAAATATCTGATCAATATTTTGGCGATATTTATATTTCTGTCCATCTACATATAAACCCGAGAAAATTTGCTACGAAGATTAAGAGTTTACTTTCGTTTCGAGTTCTAGACTTTTTTTATATGTAGATCAACAAATTTCATTAACTTTCACATTAGGTAACGAAATACCGTTTTTAAGAATTAATACATGCATAATTTAAACTATGAAAGTTCAAATTTTCATTGAATTCAATTATCAAGTTTTATATCATTAAACAGAATAATCATCTAAGATGAAAATAGGATGTGGTTATCTGGTTGCGTATGTTTTTACATCTAAAATCCTATCCATTGAAACGCTATCATATCTAATATTGATTTTGTCATCGGTTAGAGTTGTTTATAAAAATTCGACTTTCTTAACGAAACTTGTACACTGATTCAGATAAAACAATGACAAGTGTTGACGATGATGATGACATACAAGAACCTCCTACAATGTCTATGGTACTATTAGAAAAACCTAATATTACTTGGCAACATCAATGGTCATTTAGTGAAACACAAGATGCTATATCACAGTCACCATTTGCTGCTATTCCTAGTGAAATCATGTTGCATATTTTTCAATTTCTTTCCGTGCCTGATTTATGTAATATCTCATTGGTTTGTCGATCTTTCAAAATGTTCGCTGATCAAGATGAGATCTGGAAATTAAAATGCACAAGTGAGTATGATATCTATTAATTTCAGTTAAAATTAATTGATTGATTTAATTTTCAATAGTGTCAAAGAAATTATATTCGAAACCATTCAAACAAATCTATATGGAATGGATACATGAAAAATGTTTACGTAATGCGGAATTGCGATATCAACCAAGATGGTACACAACCGCATGTATCAGATGCTTACCTCCATTATATCCACTGCGTTCAGCAGCTAACTCTCAATTTGAACCTGTTGGTGGGTTTGATAAGCATCCAAATTCGTCATCAAACATGTGAGATCAGTTTTTCTATATATATCATCTAAAATATATTCTTTATGAGTCCATATTTTCTTTTGCTGCTGGAAAAAGAAATTATTTTTTCTAATACTCTAATCAACTTTGACATATTCCTAGATTCCTTGATGTCATGTTGTACATTGAAATTTTCATGTCTAATTCAAGTAGTTTGAAGTGTATGAAAATGTGTCAATATTTATCATCTGTTTATTGTGTAGGACTATTGAAATATCCGTTGATATTGATAAGACAGCTCGTGAACTAATCCAATTGTTAGAAAAAGCATCTAAATTTCAAGAACTATGGGAAAAATCGTCGATTTTAAAACAAATGATAAAACGATATTATCGTTTTATGCAGTTGAAGGCATCTTTACCAACAAATATTCTACTGATTCCAACTTTGGATATTGAAATTATCTGGCAAACTCATTTACTTCGACCAGATTTGTATCAAGCGGATTGTTTACGTTTGTTTCATCGCATAATTGATCATACATTGCTAATTAATGACACTGAACAGTTTTTCAAAAAACAAGCATTTTTCGATACTTGCCAATTATACGAACAACGATTTGGCGAACCATATTGTTGCTTACCATCAGTCGAAGAGAAAAAAGAGACTGATTCAGATTTCCATTTTGATCTATATGATGCTAATAATAAAATGAATTACAGTTATTCTTATTGGGATAAGACACAGTTCTACTTTTCCTCACGACCTCCAACAGATTACGAGAATCCTTTCTCGTTTACTGAAGCTGACATTATCTTAGACAGTAGATGGCTGGATATGTGTAAAAAATTTATGTTTGATACATTGAAGAAAGTTCCTGTTGAACATAGTTATTATCATTCATCGAAAGAAATCGATCTAAGTGTTGGGGCAATGAAACGGTTAATGAAATCTTATGAACGATTTTTGTATATGGCTGCGAAATATCCATTGATAGATGGCAATGGTTTTGTACCTCCAACATATGCGGTATTAATTATTGAACACAATATTATATTTGTTTTTTTTTGTTTATATATGAACTTTTTAAAATTCTAGATTGATATAATGTGGCATTCTCATATGCAAGAACCGTTGAAGTATATTGCAGATTGTCATCGTCTTGTTGGTTATGTGATTTATCATGCACCATGGCCAATTATTGAAGACAATACAATGAAGAAATCACAAGAGAAAACAAATCAAATATGGAAAGATGAATTTGGTAGTGGCATACAAACAGATCATTTGTATAATACTATTGATCAACGGGTTGACTGGGAATAAGATAGTAAATGTATGCAAAATATTTTACTTTAGAAGTAAACTTTCATTTTATTTAATCAAGAATAAATTGTAATTATACATAAATTTTAATCTATATTTTATCAAATCATTTTTATTTCAGAATCATTTTGAATAAATTTCACAATCTCTTATTCATATTGAAATATGATATATTATTTCGTTTCTATGAACATAATTAAGTCAAAAAAAGAAAATCCTTAATTTTGTATATTGAAGTCTCTAAATTATATTCTTTTCATTCTATTGATGATGACAAGGCACAATGAAAAATGATGTTTGATTAAACTATCTTGATTACAAATTTGATAGGTATTGAAAATTTTTCTCAAACTCATTTTGAATTTGAAATTATCATTCTAGAAAATAGTCCATTTTATTTCGAATAAAATAAAAAGCTGATAATAAATCAAGATAAGAATTGTTGAACATAGAAATATTGCTTAAATGTCATGGAGGAAAGAGTGGTATTTGAGCATCAGAGATGAATTCTGTGTTGATTTTTATTGGAAATCAATATTAAAATTTCTATGTCAAAAAAAAGAGAAAAAGTTAGACTTTCATCATTTTTTGAGCTCAAAACTGATTGAAATAGTGTCATGTTGTCCAACTTTTAATTACAACAAATAAATTATAACCAATTAAGTTCTAAAAATTAGTTCTAGTCATCAACTTCATCTCTTTTTCCTTTTTTCTTTAAAATTCCTCTTTTTTTTCCTCTTTTTTATCAAAAAAATAAAGGGTACAGAGAAAAACTTATTATAGATAAATGTTTTCAGCAATAGTAGGTTTATATATAATAGTGAGCACTGATTTTTTTTTCTTGTTTTTCTTTTTCATACTGCGAATACACTAGACCTGTTAAAATACTAGATACAACTTTCTTAGATAGAAAAAGAACGAAAACGAAACTAAATTACAACGGGGTAGGCAAACGCAGTAAAAGATGATGAAAAGTAACCATATGAACTTCAATCGACTTGACGGTGGATATGGGTGTAAAGTTTGTGAGAGTTGATGTGAGTGTAATTTTTCTGCTTGATTCAGCCCACATCCACATCCAACATGTATAAAACTAGAACAACAAATGTTATTTATCAGAGACTATTTGATAAATATATTTCAAAACATAACATTCCCGTTTTTCAGAAAATGGTTAGCGACTTTGTACAATGAGGACTATTAGATGACCAAATCGACAAAATCTATCTGAATATGCTGTCTCATATTCTGACGGACCATCTCTTTAATTAAAAATAAATTTGCAAGTGAATACTATCCTAACAATGACAACAAAGGCAACCTAATGCTGTATTGGCTTCATTTGATTCTTTGTGATTGCAAATCTCATTGCCATGAAATTAATAAAAAAATCTTTTTCTTCGGTCGCATGTAAAAACTTTGTTTTTCGTACTCTTATCCAAAAATTGAGCGCACTTTTGAAGAATGTAAGATACTGACGAACGAATCTTAATAAAGATTACGAAACACGTCTGCAACTAAACATTGGATTCTTTCATTTAACTTCAAGGAAAACAATTCTCTGCTAGTAATCTTTATTGAATCAGCAAGTGCTGAAAAGCATGAGTTAAGATACCAAAGATTCGATTTGTTCAGGACGATTCTGATGTATGATTCACTTTCCCTTCTAGATAATTTGAAACCCATTGTCAATTGTGTGTTATATTATTGCCGTAGAAAGTTTCATTAATTTATTGTAATAATAGATCGAAAAACGGTTTTAAGGAAAATAGCTAGAGATACAATAAGAAATAATGAACAAAATAAGACAGTCGGATTTTGAAGGATAATGTCTGCAGCAAACAAAAACAATAGAATGAAATATCAAAAGCTGCTTGTGATGTTTATTTACGTTTTTGGCATGATTCATGTATATTTCTGCATTGTTCAGATCACATTAACATTTTACATTTTACCAGTAACCAAGACTTTTTCGTTAGTTAATACGAATTCTTTAATCTCTTCTGGTGTACTATTCACGTTACGATTATTTATCCAGGTTCCTGTTGATGGAACATACAAATCAGTAGTATTGAGAACCTCATAATCAATGCCTAGTCCACCAGTAACTAACACTTCTCCATTTGTTAATATGGATGGGGGTGTGGGTGTGGGTGTGGGTGTGAGTTTGAGTTTGTTTCTATCCGAAGTCATACCCACACACCCACCCGCACGCCACACACGCAGACCCATACCCACACCTATACTTACAGCCACAGCCCAAATTTCCAGCATACCAACAATCATACTCTCAAATACGTTATCCATATCGTTTTCAATCGTTTAGTATCAATGCATTACGATTCATTGAAGAATAACTTACTAGTTTCCCAACAGACTGAATAAGCTGGTTGGAAAAATCAATGTACATTAAAAAGATTGAACTGATCTACAATAAAAATCTAAAATTATTCAACCAGAAAGTAATAGAAAAAACTGTGTATTGATGGGTTTCTTTCTGTGTCTTGTGTTCCAATATGTTACCCATCTTGTCCAATTCGTCGTTTCTCTTTCCCAGCCACTATCACCGATGCTGTATGTTTTTATTCAGAAACAATTGAGTAAATCAGATATTGCCTCATTAACAAACTTGGGCAATCTTTTGTTAAACACAACTTATGAGAATAATCATCATGACCATCTATATATAGTGCGCGACAAATATCTCATCATGTTGCTTATAGATTTTCAGAAAAACTCTCAGGATACTCTTCGACAATTTTATGACAAGGCTCCATTCACCATTATTCCCATCGATAGAATTGTTGATGTGCAAAATTGATCGAGTTATGCTTGAAAATGATAAACGTAGTCGATATATTCATTTATCTGCATTCTGATGCGGAACTTTTTCAGTGCATCAGATTGGCTACATCGACGCTTAATGACTATTAATGATCAATATAGATATAAGTATGTTCGAGATTTTGTTTGAGTTGTGACGGCGAACAGATTTCGAATTTTTGTGTCTTGGTTTTAGTTGGGAACAACAAGAAGAATTGTGGCGCCAGAAAGAAAATCGATGCGCTCAGCAAGAAGAACAACAACGTGTTGAGGAAGAAGAACAACAACGGGCACAGGAAGAAGCTCGAAGACGTTGTCTGAAAGGGTGTGGGTGTGAGTGTAGGTATGAGTTCCTTCTTCATCAACACCCACACCCTCAAGTACAGGTATCGATCAAGTGAAATCTGGGTACCAAGATTAAAACGCTGAATAGCGCTGAACTTTTATGCAGCTCGTATTAATATAGTTAAATCGGAGCATGATCTTGTAAATGAAAAGAAACGCGAGTTATATCGATTGTGAGTGCATGAATTCGGCTATCTCTGTTATGAAGTGGTTTGAAATGAAACTACAGCAACATAGATATTTTGGTGAAGTTGATTAAAATTGTAATGAACATTATAGTATTATTTGCGCTTATCAGTTTTGAAGCGTTTGCTCGCGCTTAAAGTAATCTTATCAAAACTAATCATATCGTTGAGTGGTTGTCGCTAATAGCTAATCCTATTCTCATTTCTTCACATAATCAAATTATTGATGCTCATCATAATATTGTAGTTTCAAGAATCACAACAAAAAATGAATGGGTGAATGTGCATATGAGTATCGGCGACTGATCTTATCTTCATCCACACCTTTTTACAGGATCATTGGTTTAGATAATCAGCAACCTCTTGAGACCGCTCCAAAGTTTTAGGATCTTTATGCTAGACGATGAACAGTTCCAGAGAGTTTGAGTATTTTTATTTCGCAAAAAGGAGCATTTAATCTAACATAAAGCAAAGTAGTGAACAACACAAAAAAATCAGAAACCTTTTCATTTATTCAATGAAGAAAAAGAAGAGAGAACAATATATATGTCGGAGTAGAATTTTAATTTCTACTCCGACAAAGATAGCCAAAACGAGGCCTTAGGTGCACTTGTGAATAAAATCTTATTATAGAGAGTATCAATGTCATCTTTGACACAGATCATTTTCCTATTATATGATGATAAAAGATCTGCAGGTAATACGCATTAAACGAGTAGGATGAAGGAATGACATATTCTGTTGAGAAGAATTACAGTTTGATTGGTCTTCAGGACTTAATATTATTAATGAACGGAAAAGATGAACGTAATAACACATCTGAAAAGCCGACAGCAATAAAAATTACATCCTACGTATTGAGCAGAATGCAAATAAAAGAGAGAATTTCTCAGTAGTCAAATACGGCCTCAAAAATGTAAATCATATCATTCTCCTATAGAAAACGTTACTCCACACAATATCCTGCTGAAATCATTGCCAATATGATCATAGTGTTCCATTAAGTTTTTTTTCTTTTTCAAGACACCATTCGATGGTGTTGATGATTTCTTACTGTTTTTTGTCTTCAGTAAGAACATCGACTGTGATGTTTTGAAGAGATTGATAATTTTTTCTTTTGAAATTGCGTCTACTGATAATTTACATTGGTGAAAGATAAAATATTTAGATTCTTTTTAGAAAAATTAACAAGTGCTACGATGGCTGATTCACTCTCACAAGTGGCTATTCAACTCACCCGATCAATTGTGCCCGTGATCATCTTTCTGGGCATGTTGGGCAATTCATGCAACATTGTTGTGCTTACTCGGCCTGTCTTGTATAAGCATGCGTGTTCTCGCTATTTTTTGGCTCTTGCTGTGAATAATTTTCTTTATTCGAGTGTAGTTCTCATCTATCGTCTGTTAGCCGATGGATTTCAGATCGATCCAACCAGATCTTCTCTTCTCTCGTGCAAATTGTTCACCTATTTCAATCACTTATGCGCATTATTGGGACCATACTTCATTATACTGGCCTCGATTGATCGCTACTGCGCTAGTTCGGCAAATGCCAAACTACGTAAATTCAGTGATGTCAAAGTAGCTCGATGGGTGATTCTATTCACTGTTATTTTACTTGCACTCATCTACAGTAACACAGCAATACTCATCGATTTACGGCAATCTGACACATTCGGTTGCCGCATTCGAGCCGACACTGTCTACAAACAATTGTACCCAATCATACAAGTTTTTATGTTCGGTTTTTTGGCACCATTTCTCATGGCACTCTTCGGTTTCATGACTATTGTCAATACAAAACGAGTGCAAGTTGTTCCTACTAGAGGCTCATCTAATCGACGCACTGAAAATCAACTTGTTCGTATGCTTTTCGTTCAAGTCACCACTCATATTATACTTACTTTGCCTACATGTGTAACCTACCTTATTTTAGTTCTTCCAACTAAAATTTCATCCACGCCCGCCTTTTTCTTTGCTCGTATGACATCTCAATTCCCCTTGCATCTTTCCTATGCAATGACCTTCTTTTTGTACCTCCTGTCAGCTAGCATCTATAGAAAACAACTCCTTCGTCTGGTGCGCATGGCATTATGTTTGCATGGTCAGGTTGAAATATATCCGACGACAAACACAATTACAAACGTTACTGCAGCATTTCAGACGATGACTAACCAAAAGACAACGTTATCTGTACAAAAACAATATAGTCGACACTTATAACTGCTTTGATGGCTAATCCATTCGTGACTATTTAAACTTATGATGACCCTGTTGCTATTGAAAGACTAAAATAATGTATGAAATGATGTTGAGTTAAATTTTGTAGGATGAAACAACTGTTCATAGCTCATTCTTAGTACCAAATATTGACCCATACTTGTGATTTTACCAAATAAATGTCTTTGAAGTATCTGAGCTTATTTCCTAACTATGGATTGTCAAAATTTTGAGTGGGGTGTGAATGTGTGTGTAGTCTTTCTTTCCACGCACCCCTGAAATATTGATGAAAAATTGTTTCTAATGAAACATATGTCATTCGACTCAGTTTTGAGTGTTGATTCCGAATATGACATGGATTTGGTGTGTAAATGAATTTTTGGTGTAATAAATGGTCGAATACGGGCACATTCTTCGTAGTCATTTCCAGTAATCTATATTTTTGCGCATTTTCCAGGCCTTGTGAAAATACAAACAACAGTGAATCATGTAGAGAAATAAATTCTCTACAATATAGGCTTTTAAATTTCTGCTAAAAATATTCTAGCACTGTGGGTTTTCTCAAAAACCTCCAAAACTCAATTTTTTCATTTTGGGTTTTTCACATTTTTTGGACCTCCTTATGTTATGTTTGAGACTTAAAAAGTATCCCGTCTTATTCAGTTTTTTCTTCTCTTTTAAATGAGACGTTGTTCTAAAAAATGCTCGTAAAATGACCGAGAAAGAAGCGAAATATTAGTTGTCTTTTTTTAAGAAAATTGAAAATATCCCTTTTCTGGAAACCTTGCATGTGGGTGAAACTGTTTTTGATTGGTTTAATAACTTGGTTACAGATGTTTCTGAACATGGGCTATTCAATGAACATAGTTTAATTCAAATTTGAATTTTGACCATGTGACATGCCTATGACGGGATATACTCGATTCTCTCATGGACCCTCTCTTGAAAGCGATGGATCACTTGTGGATCGTCCCTCGTAAGTAATCTTCATCATCAATATAATCAAATATCTATCTTTTAACTCCCAAATTCTTTTACAACTCAAATTTTTTTTCATTATTTTACTTTGTACTGATGCTTATGTATATTGACTCATTTTATGCTTACGTTTATTATTCACATAATCAGACAAAACAATCTTATTTTCTTTCTTGTTTTTTAAACTTTTGTTTAATATTGTCAAGCATCAACAGACGTACATATATTATCATCAATTCAATCGGACACATAGCAAGAACAACTCGCAAAGTTCCAAATGTTATATCTAACTAAGAAAAAAATGCAGTTAGAGGTGAAAGTTGTTCCCTAATCTTTTGTTATATTTATTTAACAGTTTATCGAGGGTATGGGTGTGCATTAGCGACAAGAGAAGATCTACACGCACATCCACACCCCAAACTATTACAAGAATTTCACAGAACAGATCTCTTCTATTAAGAAAGATCATTTCTTTACAAATAGTTCAGCTTGAGTAAAGATATTCTCTTATCATGAATTTTGTCTTTCAATAACATGAAGGCGTGGATTTCTTTTAGAAATTAGACTTTCTTGTTGTGCAAATCAGTGCTTTCAAATTCCATTATCTTCATTTCACTTTTCTTATTTCCTCGTTCATTCTGCATCATGAGTACTACATTATTATATCAGTTTATGATGCATGCTTGTTCTGTTGTGTACTTGTGTCAACTGATTGTTAGATGTCAATGACAAAAATATGAACGCCAATCACCAATGCTCTTCTATGGATACAAATCAATCTTTCAATGGCTCTTTGGCTTAATTGGGGAAAAACACAATGTTAAAACCAAATAATGGCTATAAGCCTATTCTCACCTGAATTGATACTAGCTAGCAATAATATTCCAACTATAACTATCTTGGAATCTACCAGTAAAACCCAAATTAATGTTCAGTTTTTCCCAAAAAACATTGCATCATGTGGGTGTGGGTGTAGTTTTTTACTCTGTCACGATCTATACCCCACACCCCACCCACACCCACACCCACACTATGCATTAAAACTTGAATTAGTCTGTAGATCGATGTCGGATCGAGATTTGTTTTTTAATGACCTGTAATGAAGTAGTGGAATTTCAATTAATACAATTAGAAATGAACGAAACAATGTAAAGATTTGAGCAGTTATGGAAAACTGTCTATTGAAGCAGTTCTTGTATTCAAACTTAACTGATCAATTGATGATTGTATGAATTGAAATGCCATTGTTTAATCATAACTCACTAATACGAATTCGGATTCAACATCGATTTACAGAATTATTCTAACTTTAACACATACGATAATCTATGAAACAAATTTGATTTTAGGACACTTTTCCATAATATACATATATATATATATATATATATTGGCCGAAGTTAGAATTCAGCCCAATTCAGAATTGGTCCAGACGAAATTGGAATATTATTTTAATAAATCACAGAACTTAAAGAAATACCAACAATTAGATCACAAGGGGGTCACGAATGATGATGAGGATGAGGGGAAAGTCTATGTAACGGTAAGGGGGGTGGATCTGGGTGAGAGTGAAAAGAAAGTGAAAAGCTCCGAAAAACCGGAATCTCGCTTATATATTCACCGTCATCCAGACTCACTCTCACCCAGACCCCCCTCACCCTCAGTGTCGTGCGTGACTCTCTAGTGTTCTAATTGTTGGTATTTCTTTAAGTTCTGTCATTTATTAAAATAATATTTCAATTTCATCTGGACAAATTCTGAATTGGGCTGAATTCTAACTTCGGCCATAACATACATATACCCTCGAAGTACATATGCCCATCTCTATTCGTAAAATGAATGTTCGCTGTTTTTTAGAATTTTCTTTAATTAAATTTTATGTCTTAGTCAAGATGGAATGCACACCATCTTGAACTGAATACAAAATGGGAATACACAAAAGCCACATTAAGCATAGAAACAGAATCAAAGTTCAATAAATAGTAAAACGAACTTTTCTATACACAAATATTATATCATTTATCAATAAATCATGTTGAACTTATCACAATACAATATCATTCAATTTTACCATTGATTTCAATGTAAAGATCATTCTGATTTGATATTCATACACAATGTATCACTCTCCTTGTTCTCCACATTTATCGCTTGAAATGATACCAGACAGATGTATGATGAGCATTTGTCTGACGACAAGAAAGATTATACTCAGGAATTTCATTTGTGCATCCATCATTATCTTATATTCTATGAAGACTTTTGAAATAGAAAGAAATTATACGATTTTTTAAGATAAATTCAATGAATTGATTTCATTTCATAAGAGTTTTAGAAGAGTACATCTATTTTCTTGTCATTAATTAGCATAAAATCTTAAAAATAAATTACTCTGGTACGATCCTTTTTTCACATAATCAGCTCTCGATAAGATTAATGAATCATTCAAGTAGTTCATTGTTCAGATATGATGAACATATTTATCAAAGATAAAATAAATTTCTTCATTATTACGATTTCTATTCATGTCATTTATTCAAATAATAATATGATATCAAGCAAAAAGCACTATTACTAACAGTGCGTGTCTGAAATAGTATCGCTTTTTCTAATTAAATTGCGATCGTCGATGATAAGAAAAACGCAAATGGTGATGCTTGTTAGTGAAGTCAAAAGTAAGGTTGAAACAATGGCAGTAAATCATCGCTTTATGAGCTATGTTCAGCTAGATCTCGACGCTTAGTTTTTAGGTTTTTATTTACTGTTCACAATAGAATTAAAAGATGAGTCAGTTTGTGATCGAATCGGTCTCTTTTGTCATAGTTTTTATTCAAAAATACTTTCACAAACAAAACACACTTCACCGAAAAAAAAACAAAATGCGAAACAAGAAAAAGAAGAATGAAAAGTGGAATGAATCATTTGATGCATTGGCACATATGTCTTAGAAGAAAAAATATGGTGCTATCAAAAAGGAAGTGATATATTCTTTTATCGATTTACTATATAATCTAAGAAGATTGATTGAAATTAGTAAGAACAACACAATGCGCATTTTGTACGTTTTTTCTTTCTTGATCATCAGCGTTACCAGCAAATGCAGTCATAGTCAAACAAAAACCAATGAAGGAATACGTCTATGTTGCTATTATGATACGAAAGATATTCCAACCATCGGCGTTGGTTTCAATCTGCAACGTTCGGATGCGGGTGGGGGTGGGTGTTCATAGCAGAAAAGACACCCACACCCCGAGACTCACCGAGACCGAGGCTGAAATTTTTGACCACGGTGCACCACTAAAATCGTATGAAATGATTGAAATTGCTTGAAATCACCAGAAATCCACGAAATCATTTGAAATCAGTTTTTTCGTCTTTAGTGATTTGGTCAAGTTACAAGTGATTTTCAAATGATTTCAAGTTATTTCTGCTGATTTCAACTGATTTCGATGATTTCAAGTTGATTTCGGCATTTGAAATCAGTTTCTTCCCCCTTGCCTTTTCTAGAAGTTACGAACGTTTTCTTTTACGAAGTCAATCAATTGAATTTTTCATTATCCTTTTCCCATTTTTGGAACCTAACTATACACTGTAGACTCTCTTCTCATTTCTTCACACGAATAAAACTTGTTGTTTGAACCACATGAGTCATCCATAACAAGTAAAGAAAATTTTTTTTTACGCATATACTTTCGTCTGTTTTTTTTCGCGAAGGCTATTATATTTACACAGGTTGTCCTTGAGAAGCTGCTTTCATTTGTGCAGAAAATAAAATGAAAAGCAAACGAAGAATAATGTGCCTTGTTCTTCATCGGTGGTTGATTTTTTCCAACTTGCAAAAAGAAACAGAACGGAATTAATACTCACATGAAGTAATGCTGAATCAATACATGTTGATTACCATGCTGTAGCATTCTCGATATTTTTACGAAAAAGTTTTGAGACACTATTATATAGTAGTCCATACATGGCAAGTGATCACGCACCAACAAACAGAGAGACACAAGTATAACTAGCAATCAGTCACAAAATTACACATAACACAGAAAGCATAAAATACGTGTAATACTTACAAGGCGAACAATGACCATCATAGATCAATTCAATATGCTTATCGGCAACGATTGTATAACGAAAGAGGAAAAGAAAGTGTCACGTTTATTCAAACAATTTTGGCATGAAAATATGTCGATCAAACTTTCGTTTGAACAATCGACAATCGAAAAAGTTCGAGTAACAAAAATAATCGAATGAATAATGACTAGGCGAGGCTATATTTTTCAATATCGAGTTGATTTAGTGAACATTATTCGAAGAATAAATTTTCCATCAGCAAACGTTAGAAAAATGTGGACGTTTCTCAATCATGCAGAACAAATGCTTTTTCAAAGAGATAGTACTGTTGTATTACAAAAACTGGGAGCCAGAACTGTATTACACAATATCGGTGACGTACTTGGAAAATCATTTTTCACGCTTTGACATAATTCTGTATCATCGCATTGTACAAAATCTGTACTTATGATGTGAATACCATGTTTTCGAGCTTGTTTATATCTCTCAAACAGTTGTTGGTCACCATAACCAAGTAAAACACGACTTATTTGACCGTTTATGTGACTTTCAATAATTAATTGTTCATTTACCAATGGATTCCGAATATTGATAATCGATGCATAGGGAAGATTGATATTCGTTTGAGCAATAAAGAAAAAATTTGAAAGTGGTTCACATTTAGAAATTAAATCAACGACAATATTGTGTTCGTCATCAATGAAACTCACTAAAATTTTCCCCAAAGACAGAGATAGTGGAGGCCAACCGTAATTTCCATATGAATAATTGTCACTTAATTCATCTTGTCTCTGTTTCTTCAAAGCTAAATTAATCGATATCTGCTGACCACGAATTAATTCTGGTAGTATGAATGAATCAATAGGAAACACTTGGAGAATTTGTTCTTTCATTGATTCGAAATGTTGGCATCGAACGTCACCATAAAGTGCTGTTAAAAAATCTTCACGGAATCTTTGTTTGATTTCAAGAAATAGAAATATCGGATAGTGTTTTGGATTCTGTTGACTCCATCTATGAATTCTTACTAAACAATCACTAAAACAATAGCAGTTCGTCTTATCATCGATTAATTGCATATGATAAACAACATAATGATTTTTCATTAAATGAATGTCTAATTCAATCTGTCTGATACCAGCTATTAATTGAATATCGAGATTTGAATGATGATATTTGTAAAAAAAAGTTTCTTGATGATAACTGTTGTGTGTTCCGAGAATGGTCAAATGATTTAGTTTTAAACGCGAATCAATCATCCATTCATTAGTTGATAGATTTTTATTACTGTTAGACGAACTTTTGTTGCTAACATAGTAACATTGATCATTTTGATAAAGGACCTTTATCATTAAAATCCATGATAAAATGAAGAACAACATCCAAACACTGAACTTGAGGAAAATGTTGATATTAAGAAACACCATTTCTTGTCAGTTTGGAATATTTCAGCCGATTAGAAATAAGATATCAGTGATAAAAATATAAGCAAACGACAAGAATGTCACTGATTTACTTGCTCAACGTCTTTTACTTCCAAGCAATCGCAATAGACTCGAAAACATTCAAAAATGCGAAGTTTGTGGAGAAAACGTGCATGCATAATTATTTTCGCGTCGTTTCGTCGATGATGTCAACCATGAAACAAGGTGATACACACATGGATAGAAAAATGCTCGTACAGCCTTTTGCGTTTCTTCGTCATGGACAAGAGAACAAACAGGACGCTAAAAGAAAAGAAATCTCCATGAGACGCTATTTTGCTGATAGAGTCACTACGTCACATGTATATTTTGTCTCAAGAAATACATTTCAGTTTGTTGATTGATGAAACTCACCAAACATTCGACTATTTTGAAGACAACAAAATATTAACTCATGAATCATTTTTATGTATTTCGATAGAAAAGCAACCTAGATAGCGCCACAGAGACTGTGTGGCGTCTTTGTGAAACCTCTAAGCGTTTATCGATAATCACCAATCTTCCTACTAGATGTTTTGTTGAAACCACATATAAATTACTATTTCTGGAATCGGCCGCTAAATTATTCTTATGAGTAATGCCGCCAAGCAGAACAAAAATTAGGAGAAAAGAAAATGATAGCTAACCTATTTTTTGTCGTATCAAATGAATAGAGCGAGTGATGTATCGCGAAACTTGAAGGAAAGAAAGGAAATGTGGTCGTCAAGTGCTCCCTGAGGTACTATTCGCACTGCTATTAAACAACTCGGTCTCTTTTCTGTTGATACAATGTTATTTTGGTCGCTACCTTGGAAAAAGATTTTCAACCAAGTAACAAGAGAACATGCAAACGAGTGACAGAAGAAAGAAGTTATCCATCAGGGACGTTTGCTAAAGAGGAAAAGGCGGGATCAATAGAAATCCTCTCGTCGAACAGCGCGAGGCGAAAAAATCTGAATGAGAGACCCTGTCTCATTGTATGGTGAACAGTATTAACATCGGTTTGATTAAACAGAACTGGGCTGAATCGACGCTCTTATCATCTAGAAGTTGGCGGATTGGTGTGAAGTTCTAATGTTTTTGTATGGTGCTTGCAAGTCCGAATCGGGTGTACGTGTGTGGGGTGTGAGTATGGGTCTTTATTCAAATAAGAGATCCACACCCACCCATGTTCAACATATTCTTATCAATTATGAGCCAACGTACGTAGACGAATTTATTCCGTGAACATATCTTTTTGGTTCTAAAAGCTTCAATTTGTTTAGTAACAAAGTAGATCAAATGAGCATTGTGTTCAGCTATTGTCAAACAAGTGTTTTGAACAAGAAAATAGCTACAGAAAATGATATAAAAGTCAAGTACTCAGCCATCAGCTCTTAGTTAAATTGTTCTCTTATTTTTCAGTGCATTATTGGCTGGCTCTTCTTTAATAACAACTAATTTTTTTGATTAAATATCAATACGATATGACGACAAAATGAAGGGATGGTTGGATCATTGTTTGCACTGGTCTCATGACTTTTTTTATGGTTTCAAGAATGTCACAAAACTAATAACAGTGGTAATATCGACCAATGATAACATATGAAAAATACTTGTTTCATTGACAATTGTTGTCACTGTCGAATATCATAAAGGGATACTTTCAAGTAGTTGAGATATACTAAGCAATCTAACAATAACTTTTGCTTTATTGTTTTGATCTCTTTCTATAGAGTTTAATTTAAATTGACCTAGACCAAGAAGATGGTATCAAAATAACATGACGTGACAAGACAATTGATGTAGAAAATTTACACGTTTTACCTAGCAACAGAATTGTTTGCATTGTATAATTGAATGCGGCACGTGATATTAGCATGAGCCGCCAGATCATGCTCAAGAACATTGATTAGTATCGCTCTTGTCTGCATTACAATCATCGTAATCCAGTAGAAGATTACTATCACTGTTCACTGCAATTGATGTGAATTGATTATTCTTCTTCTTTCTTGTCTCTTTGTTTTCTCTTTAAGTATATGTTTGTGAGTGCCGACATTAGAGAACGTCCGTTTGAACATATTATTAAAGATATGAGCAACACTACTAAGGCAAAATATCATCGTTTATGGCTTTGATAAAATTGCTGCCTCGATCTAATATAAAAAATAATACCATGAATTGTAATGTCGAATTGAAAACGTTTGAAAGCAACTTTGATTGCCTATTATGATAAAGACGGAGTCGAAATAAAAAAGTATATATGGGTCAGAGCAGACTTTTGCAATACTATACCTAGGAAATACTATGAACTCGCTTGCCAATTTCAATATATAATTCACAAGAGAGATCGACTGTGTGTAGCGTATAATTACTATTGACGAAACGAGTTGTTAATTCAAGATAATAATTTTCTGTTTGAAGCTGTTGCTCTACATGCGTGATCTAATTAAAAGTGTTCCTTCTTTTGCTGCTTGGATCAATTCGATTTTTAGTTGTTCATGAACTTCGTTTGCTTGTCATCCATTGTGTCGGATAACTATTGATCTCGATGGTACAATATCATTTGCAGCTATACGGCTGAGAAATGATTCTGCAAACATTGAAATGAAGACATTGAAAGATTGATGACAATTTTTTAGTTTACTTACCGTCACTTCAATTAAGACATTGTTGAATGACAGTCAGGAAACCTTCATCTTCAACGCTGCTAATCGGACGTGCATTTTCACAATTAGACTGATTAGAATTAATATGACTAGGACTAGTCAGCGAAGTAAGACTAGACGAAGCTAATGGCAAGTTAGAATAAAATGAAAGTGTGGATGTAGACTGTTCCTTTAGACACTTCTGTTCAACCAGTGATTTTGCAGATCCATGAGTATATACATATATTTTATGGTAAGCTCGACAAGATGCAAAACTCTTGATAAAAGTATATTTATTGTTTTGAAATTTGGTCGCTGGTAAATCGGATTGAGATCAAAACGATAATGAATTGATGTATTTTGACTGAGTATTTTTGTGGTTTTTCTTTTAGAAACATTTTAATGCTTATGTGTTATACTTATTGTGATTAGGAGAACATTGCATAAATAATATTCATACACTTGAAGGTAGATGTGTATTGCTTGGTGTAGAGACTGGCACTGAAGTCATTGGCTTATCAGGCAACATGATTGAGTTGCAATCAGATAGTGCCGATGGCGGGTGATCGATGAAGAGCGCGAGAGAAGGAAAGCGAGAGAACAATGCACAGTGAAATGATGAGACTATGAACGAAGGACAAGCGGAGAGAAACATAGTAGTACAAAGTAAAAAGATAAGAACATGAACACAGGAGGATAGTGTCATATGAAGAAAATGAAGGACAGAGTGGTCAATATACATGTAAAAATGAGAGACAAGTGTAATACAAAGAGAAAGAGAGCAATATATTATAAAAAGCTTGTCAGCGCAGCCTCTTCAAGGCTAAAATGTGGAACTCACATATTCCGTGTAAGCTAGAACACAATCTAGTATAACTAGTTGCAAGAGAAAAAATATCCGTTAAGCTTTGAAGCCCTTCTCCCATCTCCTTGTTGCTAAAGGAAATGGATATAATAACCTGTGAAATTCGCCTCCCATCGGTTGCCAGGGAAGCATTTGTATTCAAAGGCCTTTGACCCAGATTATCATGATAACGGCCCCGTTAACGAACACCTCTCAAGATTATAGAAAAAGTGACGAGAACGGTAAAAGAGAAAAAAAAATAAGTCGTTTGCTCAGAAAAAAATATTCGTTTCAGTATCTGGATCCTATCATAACCATACAGACTTGTTAATATGTTACTCTTGCAACTTATTCATGAATTGTGATAAACATGGCATCACGTAATATTTACCATGAAAGCTGTTCTTTAAGGTTTCACATTACAATATAATACAAATTGTATTGAAGACATTTTGTTATGCAAATAGTGAGTTTATGCAATGCGTGTCGAAACATCAGGAATGCTCCGTTTGTCTTTAATATGATAAAAAGTAGATCTATCGTGCAAGAGTCTGAATATGTGAGGCAAAACAAACACTGAGCTGAACGAATTATTATTATTTTTTAGATATTCTTATACACAACCATAAATGAGATTAGGAAATTCGTATGTATTCGTTTTTTTAAGAAATATTACTCGTAAAAAATGCTTCACAAGAAGATTGAAAATAACAATGAATTTTCATTAATAATGCATGACTTTACCTGACAAAATCTAAACAGAACTTTTCTATATTCCATTCTCCTTCACTTCATTTGCTATCGACATATTATCAATACAAGAAAATGGCAGCAGTTAATTCTTGATTGTAATAATACATCATGTTTTCAAAGATATTTTCATGTAGTTTTTATATAAAAGGAAACAGTATATATTTGAGGTTATGCTTGAAAAGAAAATAAAAATTTCTGAATCATATTGTTTTTTCATTGTCCAGAATATTTTAATGTGAATTAGAAACTATCGAACTTCTTTCTTCAGAAATTTGTTTATCGTCTGTTACTCGTATGCTTTTCGAATATAAACACAGATGTGGCAGAGAAAGCAAAGCTTATCGGATTATTATTGCAAAAAAAAAAAAATACTTAAATAAAATGACATTAAGATTGACAACTATTATATTGTGGTCTCTAGAAGTAGAAATAGGTTATTCTTTCATACAGTCATATGAGAGTAAATGAATGTAAAATATTTATAATGACGAATATTCAAGCAAAAAAAAAATACTGTCAAAGAGTCAATAGTAATAAATGATCATTCAACTTGTCGAAGCTGGTAAGAGAGTTTCTTTGGCGTTCTCGCGTTTGTCGTTGATGTTGTCAGAACGAGACGGTATTTTTCGCCAATAAAGGACCGACCAGCTAACAAGAGCAATAAAAATTGGTAATAAATGGCCTACATAGAACCATACTTCATTTGCACTAACTGACAAGAAAAGAGAAGGTATTGCAGTAGCGAGCACATATGTAGCATCAAATAGAAGACAAATACATGTAATAATCAGCAGTGGTTTAATATAAGGACGGCGAAAGTTTGTTATATTGATGTGCCAAAATACAAAGAAAAGTATAACATACAAAAAAAATATTCCGACTGAAATTTGACGTAGACGAAAACTGAGCTGAAGACGTTCAGGATTAAATGAGAAATTTTTTGCAACGCTGAGAAATACAGCAGATCCTATCAAACCAATAGGTACGATTATCGCTGCAACTATATCAATTGGTCGACTTTTCATATTGCCACGCATTTCTACTAAACATTGAAAACTAGATGCCAATAATACTTGAGAGCTTATTGTTAAGAATGTTGCTGTAATTCTATACAATTTTTTTGTGTTTCGTTCTTCAAGAGTTAACGTGGCACGTAGAATAAGTTCACTAAAGGTGAAAAAATGTGACAAAAATATTAAACTAGAAATAAGACATGGCCGGCAACTAAACCATAATGATTGAACAAACCAAAAAATCAACGAAAGATATACGAATACGGCAAAAACTGCAGCAATATGAGCTGAAGGATTATATGAAAAGTAGGGATAAATACCAACGGTAAGATTCGTCATGAAGTTGTGTTGATTCGAAGCAAAAATTTTACACCAATATTGAGTTTCTACCGCTTAATTTTGTGTCTTCTCTTTACAAAAATCGATGTAATGCTGTCACTCTTAAAAGTAAATAAATCGAACATAACATAAATTTTTCATTATACTCATACAAACATTTTGTCGTGTTTAGATATTTTTCTTTTGCGTTCTTCTACGTCTTACACGACGTATGCTTCAATAACAGACACAGAAAAAATTTCTGACTGCGCCAATATTCTAAAAGAAGGTTAACGACAGTGTCAAAATACTTTTTTTTTCTTCTCTGATACTATAACTTATGTTGCACATTAGATGGCTGTTACAAACTACTGTTGTGTTAGCCTATGCTGACTGGTTTGTTTCCTAGTTTTTATTTTTTCATCGAGAAAAGAAAGATAAAAAATAAGATGATCACGTGTATCTACTTGCATTATGAGGAAAACCAAAGAAAAAACAAAACAGAGAAGAAAAAAAGAAAAGAAAAAAATAATGGATGAAAGAACAAAATGCTTCCATCTAACATGTTGATTCAAGGACAGCAGATGGTCGTGCTTATTTTGAGAGCAATTTCAACAATTTCTATATATAGAAAAATATGATTGATATATTTCCGACAGATTTAGTATTCACACTGAATTGAGTTTAAATAAAATCTTGAGTCAAAATATAATATTAAAGGTATTTTTCTATCTTAAAAAATTACCTTGAGACACCTAAGTTAAAGGTAATCGTTACTTGAATACCAAAATGTACTTGATGAGTAATTAAATAGTATGCATTTGCAACGCTAGATATATTTTGAAGTACTCTGATAAAAACTCAAAACTTCTACTAGAGTTAGTACATGATTCATCTATGTCTTGATTGGTACAGATGAGAAACTTGGCTGATATATTTGGTTTATGTTTATTTGAGTATATTTTGTTAATTATATATCCTTGAAAAAAAAATCAATCTACTCATTTTTCATAAATAGAATGTTAAGACAAATGATTGTTTCATGATCGTTAATTCATAGTTTAAATCATTTCTTCATTGATAAGTTTATCTTTCATTTTTAAAATAATAGACCAACGATGAAATGCATATTAGAGATATAGACAATTTGCTTAAATATATGCAGCCATACTTGACATCGACTGTCACAAAACTATATTAATTCTAATGGAATAACAATGTTACTATTCTTCTACTGTGCGTGTATGTATGCATCTTGAAAATACAAATATGCAAACTATCAGCTTTCTTCAGAATTATAAAACAAGTCCAATAGAGGACAATGATGAAAGTTTTATATTTATTTATAAACACATATGTAAGCGTATATTATAACATCTCAAAACTGATGAAGGCATAGCCATATTTTCTAAAACATTTTATAGGCATGACCTACTTATATTATTTTCATGTATCATGCCGATTATATGTCAATCAATACGAGTTAAACTCAACACAACTAGAATAACTCTACTATTGGTCAACATTACTTTATTTAAAATAAAAAATATTTCGTAAGAATATTTATTGTCAACAGACAATGTCGTACAAAGCATCATTCCATGAAAATGAATTCATTAAAACGAAAAAAGAAAATGCTTCATTTGTAAAAAGTTTTATTTTCCGTACACCTCTACAAAAAAAAGACATCTTACCAAGGCATCCTGTGATAGAATACAGTATAGCAGTTTCATGACTGCATGCGTATATACCGTTGCTGTTTCGAGTTCTAAATTGGAAGAAAGTGAGGTCCATACAGAACTTACGACTGTTATCGTAGTACAGTAAATTAAATACATAGCTCGATATGACCAAGTGAAATTTCGGATCTTGTCGATCTATTAACAAAAATTTTCTTATCAATGTCAGAGTGTGAAAAAAATCTTTATCGTAATTGGTTTGTTTATAGTTTTGACTATATCAGTAATTTTTTTTCTTTTTATTCTTATTGTTACTACTCTCTTTTTTTCGAACATTGACTCTCATTTTTTGATGTTATCATACATGTCATATTTAAATATTGCATCTATTTTAATAACTTTTTTGTTATATTTTAAAACATAGTCATTAAACTCGACTATCGACATGTCTTGTAATAAGAATAAAAGAAACTAACAGATGTTATTTTTTGTAGATAAACAAGAGTAAAGAAAACATTTATCCATTCAAACAATGATTTTTCTTTGTTTTTTTCTTACATCAATACTTTAAATCAAGCTGCTTATTGTCATATTCAAAATTTACAAAGGGTGTGGATGTAGGTGTGGAAATGACTGACCTAGAGTTACAGAATATTCACTAGAAAATGGATAAAATAGAAAGTTTTGTATGCATTAGTTCTTCTCAAAAGTCCGACTTTTCTGACTTCACTGTTTGAGATTTCTTCTAAATTGAGTTAGCATAAATGACTGAAGTATTATCAGCATACTTATCTCATTTCTTACTGCTAAAATAAAAAATCAATTCAATTATTGTTACCATGTTCAAATAGAAGGTATTTAATTCACATTTTAGCAAATACTTGTTTTTTATAGTTACATCTGAATCATAAAAAAAAATATTAATTCAATCAATATCTATTTATATTCTTTACACATACATGCATATACGAAATAACAATAAAATTTTCACAAGGTATATGATCATTAAGTAAATATTAGTTTATTCGATTTGAATATTTAATATTTATATCCTTTAGCTATTTTTCCTTCAATAAATTTGTTAAATGACAAAGAAAAATTACTTCCCTAGTTAGAATAGATGCAACTATGCAATGCTAAAACATTGAAAACATAGAATTACTCATTGAAAATGTCTTGTCTAGTGATGTGTGAATACTACGTACGACATAGATCAAAAGCTTTTGAATATTTCATTGAATTCAGGTTTCTTATGAATTGAAAAAGAAGTTGATATAAGGAAAAGAAGTGAATTTGTACGAGGTTCAATTGATTCTATACAATGAACAGATATTTTCAAAGATGAAAAATTCATCTTGCATAATTCATTTCTATGCTTCAATGACAGTATTATACAAGACTGAATAGTTATTGAGAGTGTTCGATTTTATTTAGATAAAAAAAAAGATGAAATTTATAAAAGGAAAAAGATATCATGTTGATTTGGATTAGTTGATTCTGAGAAGCATAGCAAGAAAGTATAGTACTTGAAATTTCTTTATGAAAATCATATGCAAAAATAATGTAAATGACAGGATATATATATTTTAGATATAATTATATAGTTTGTTTTTTTGTTTTGAATATCAATTCCATTTTTATCACACTCATGTTTCGGCATGCAGCAATCGAGGAGAATGTTTGTAGAAGAAAGTCATCAATGTTGTTTGATAGTTATGATCTCTTTTACATCTTGTTCATACCAAATAATTAAAATTTTGTCGAAATTTTTCAATGAATCGATCATAAAAATTGATACGAGCCAAAATTCGATATCTAAATGTTAGGAAAAAAATCAGATAATCTTTTCACATGTCAAACATTTTAGATTAGTTTGATACAGTCATATCTGTCTGTTTGAACTTGCATTAAAATCTGAAGTAAATAAATAATTATGTGTATACCTTTCTCCTCTTTATCATTAGAGAACTTTAAAACGTCCATTTCCGATTTAGATTCAGTGATTTCAAAACACAGACTAGCTTTATTCAGAATAAATGTGATGTTTCTCTTACGAAAAACTAGAAATGTTTCTAAAACTGAAAGACCAATAATATTCTAATTCAGGTTTTTTTAGACTGACGTTTCCTAGAACACAAATCGATCTTATTGTTTTCTAAAGAATACTGCACTGCTCATCGATTCTATCTGATATTAACGTTTTTCTGAAATCGAACCGTCAAGCGATAAACTAGTTACATTTTCATAGAGTATCTTGACTATAATAATACAGTAAACTAATGAACTTCTTTGGATAAGGTAGATTTTCTATTTATTTGAAAGATCTAAGTAGATTCGAAGAAAATTTAGAAAAATGCTATTATCATTACGCATAGTCTTCGTGTTCGCTGCGTTGGGATTTAAGGGCTATCTATTTCTGCGAAAAAAAATTGCAATTTTTTCCTATTAATCGATTTTATTATTTGTGCATAATCGGATAGAACAAAATGCCCGCTATCAAATGCATTATGATTTGTTGGATTTAGTTTTTCATTTTTACGATTTTTAAAGAGGAATTTTTTTTCTTTAAGAAACAATTTGTTTTCTGAAGCAATCGTTGAGAAAAATGCTAATATATAGGACAAGTATATGTCACACATATTTCTTCATATGTTTATTTGATTCGCCACAGTCGATTACCTACGACAAGTTAACCTTGATATTTCTTCATATGTTTATTTGATTCGCCACAGTCGATTACCTACGACAAGTTAACCTTGATATTTCTTCAGTGTTTTTCTCCTTAATTTATCATTATTTTAAACTTTAGTCTCACAATTTTTGACCTAGAATTTCGAAAGCAATCTTATTCAAAAGAGCAAAGAAAGTTGCATCGACTAATTAATCTGCTATTTGAATGTTAAAATTTTTATACTTTTTAACGTTTTAGTATTTTTCGAATATCTAGTCTTAGACATCAAAATTAGAAATGTTATGAATCAATCGCTATAATCAGCGATTATCAACTGAACGAAACCATTTCGAGTTCAATATCTCAAATTTTGGGAGAGAAGAGTCATTTTTAAGAAACCCATTTTTTTTTGGAAACTTTGATTGCTTAAAACTTTATTGATGAACACGGTGTATAGTGTTTCGTTACCATAAAACTGTTCAGCTTGATCGATTCACATAGGACCGAGATCACTTTCTAACGATGGAGGGAAGCAGGAGGTGAATATGTTTAGGGATGAGGATAGAAAACATTGAGTATTATATTTACAGTCGATAATTTCTAATCTATTTTGACGTAAAAAAAAAATGAAATAAATTCTACTCGATGTGATGTTTGTCATCAACAAAGTCGAAACAAGCATCCAATTGGCAGATGACAGTATGAATATTTTATGTTGATCGTATTTCAGACTTGTTTCTACATGAAAAGATTGCTTAGATATATTTCTGTTAACAGAACATATCGGTTGTTGGCTCATTCAAACATGTTTTTATTTAAATTCTAGTTTATTACAGTAGGAAATCAGACTATGGGAAAAATACTCATTCTGCTTATCTGATTAATATAGCCAAGTATGAATAATGAAATGTATGGAGAGTAACATAATACGTTAATTAGTTTTCATTTCTATACAGTAGAGTATATTGCAAGTAGGTCTTCACAACAGACTTCTGAAACTTATTCTTGTATATTGTTCTGTTGAGAAAAAACAACATACTCCTATCTCTTTCATCATTTATATCTTCAGATCATCATTAATTACGAAAATGATATTCATTAGCGGCATTAAAAAGCTTAATACGACGTATAATATATTAACTTCGACATGTAAATTTGCTCATTTATTTAATTTCAAGAAAAATGGACGCATCCACATATTCTTCATATTTGAGCGTGGTTATGCTGACTTCAATTACTCTAACATTGATTGGCCTCTTTCTCAATTGTCTGATCATCGCCTTGATTGCAGTTACAAAAAAATTACATACTGTCACTTATTTGTTGATTTGTAATACAAGTTTATGATCGATATTTTATTTTGTAGTACAAAATTATAATTTTGTTTTTCTCGCTTTTATCATTTGGGATACTAGTGACATATCATGTCGATGGCGAGGATACTTTTGGTATATGTCGGTTGTTGACGTTACTTATTCATTTTTGATTCAAACAGTATCACGTTATTTCTTCGTTATACTCTACGAAATATCGATGGGTAACTTCATTAAAAACACATCTCATTCTTATTACTACTCAATGGATCATTATCCTACTCCTATCAATATCTGTCATTATTGCTAAAGGTATTGATTATAATCCGAGTTTACTTTGTATGATTAGGAGAACATTCATTATCCATACGATTTACACAGTTTTAGTCGATTATTTAGTGCCAATGGTCTGCATTTTTATTCTCTATATCAATGTTTTCCATCGAGCAAAGCATGATACCAATAGTACGTCTACAGAAAGCACAGAAACATCCAAACGACAAAATCGTGATATTACCATTCTTCGTAATATTATCATCTTATTTAGTGTCTATATAGCTAGCCAGTGGATTTTCCATGATTGTGTACTTTTGATTGTTGGTAACTTCGTTATATATTCTTTAGCTCTTATTTTTATGATATTAGGCGTTACTGTTGAAAAGACTACAACCATATATCTAACTCCAGAACTGTGAAAATGGATAAAGCATATTTTTTGCTGTTCAACAACACACGTTACACCGCTGGAATTCTATTTTGCTGCCGCTGCAGTTACAAGAACAACGAAAAACGCAATCTCTGTATTGACTAAATAAAACAATAGCTTTGTTGACGTGGAATAAAGAGAAAGAAGATATCACACTCGCTTTCGCATTTTTGTACGAGATTCAGAAAAGACAAGACAATTCACTTAGTATTCGTAATATTTTCTTTTGTTTTGTTGTCAAACTATGTATACTTCTGACAGCTAAAGTTCGTAGTTGGTACTTTAATTAAATCTTTACTATAGAAGCATATTAAAAAAAATAATGATATATTTTGACCGTGTGTGGATCTTTCGAGCGCCTTCTGTACTAGCACTTTGTTTTGTGAAACTCACATATATTTTCGAAGAAAATTGTGAGTGTAAGTTTTAAATTTATTGTTCGAAGTATAGAGATAAAAACAAAGACAGCATTTGCTGACAATCGATCATCATTAGAAGAGAACTATCGTCTTTTAGAGAATTTAAACATTTGGTATTTTGTGATTAGTACAATGAAACTAAAGAAGACACGTGAGTTCCACATTTCAGTCCTAAAGGGGCTGCGCTAACAAGCTTTTTCTATTTATGTGCTGAAAAAATAAATTGAGCATGATGAAAGTACCTTCGTCACCAGATTTCAACAGATTGAACTTTGTCATTGCCATCTCAAATAGAGTGTAGATGTGAGGTGTGGCTGTTATTTCTACATCCACAAGCAAAACCACTCTCACATCCACACCCGCACTCATAAGAAAATTTTAGAAAAAGTTGTCTTTGTAAAAAAATCAAGCATATAATTGTAATGCATATATAACGCATGTGGAATATGAAGTCATAGTATAGGTTATGGCGAATCTGTGCTTTTATCTGGCAAAAATGTAAATAGTATTGTAAATGAATGATTTTCTCAAAAAAAAATTTAGTCCAACGAAAGGTCGATCGAAAGAACTTTGACTTACTATTTGTCTTTAATGTTGTTCCTTCAAATAGTTCATCATATAGTTATGAAATGTTATTAACTAACTGATGATTGATGGTGTGGGAAATGGCAGACTTCCGTTGACACTTAGAGTCTAATAAAAATGCATCGCTATTATCAGAACGCTATAATATACTGATAAATATATGATTTGATGGATTTCTGTAACGAAAAACAAGAAGAGCCAACATATATTCTTATGCTCTTTCGTCCTTTAGTTAAGTTTAAGCTTTTTCGTCCAATATTGTATTCATTTATCATCAAGTCCTGAAGTGATAAGCATGAGGTAAATACCATTTAGTTTCGATTTTTTCACCAGGACAATTATTTTTTAAAGAAGATAACCTTCCTCTATAAAGCTTGATGAAAATTTCCCAAGTTTATTTCTAATTGGTTTAATATAGTATTGAGACACCGATTAGAGATTCGAACTCCTTGACGTTGAAAAACTTTGATTAACCTTTGCATGAAATCTGGATTTCCGCCAATAGCTAATTCTTGACGAAAGACGCCAACACAACGGTAAACTACCTTCCCTATTCAATTGCTCAGAATTATGGAAATAACAGAAATCACTCGAAATCAATAGAATCAGGAGATCAGCTTTCTCCTTGATGTATATCTGAAATCCTATTCTTCATGAGACTTGAAAACGAAATCGAATGACTTAAAATCACTATAAATAAGTTTTAAAAATAATTCAATTCCCAAAGCTTACATTTATTTAATTCTTATTTTGAACAAACAATTCAAAATAAAAAATATTATTGTTTTTTCATTAATTTATCCCCATTTTAGAGTAACAATAATGCGACAATGATAATTATTGTCTTTGGTAATTTGAAATAGTAAATTAATTATAGTTTCATCAACTTTAAGTGAATTACATATTGTTTTATTAACAGTTGTTTGAAAAGCTCCATAAAAGTCAAGTTGACCACGTACATCTTTATCTTTATAATTAAATATTGTTACATCAAGTTCATATGTTTGCCAAGTAATTGTTGTTGTATCTTTATCTGATGCTGTGAGATGTGGGTATTGGTCAAGGGGAAAAAGCAAGACTCCCGTACTTCAAAATAAATTTGAAGTACGAGAGAAGTACAAAACTGCACCCTATAAATACTTGTATATGGTATATATTGATTCGAGAAAATGGAAAAATTCGAGGAAAACGAGACATTGAGAAAAGATAAAATTTGAAAAATTCTACGATTACATGAATCACATCGGATCATATACATAGGAAAAAATATCTCATGTACTCAGTCAACGGAAAACTAGGTTAGAACTCAGGAAACTTCTTCAGATGAATTATTCCAAAACAATTCATTCAAACTAGTAGTATTTCGCCTTTGTTTTCATGTAAGATGGGTATTGTGAGCTATAGAAAGTACGACGGCAGCTTCATGATTGCTGTTCATCATCTGGACTCTACATAGGCCCATAAAAACTCTATGGAATCAGTAAAATCCAAAAATAATTCACATACAGTATATACATAATTATATATGTTAAACAAAAATTGAGATTGCTGAATTAAAAATCGATTACAAAAAAATCTGGCTTAATTAATATCGTGGGTTTATTTTAAAAAAGTCTTTTTTTTTAACCATCATTCTATTAAATATCTATATAGTTTGATAGAGTTACGTTAATGTAGTGACTTCAACCATCACACGGTTTTCAAAAGTAGTGAAATAATGAGATATACCTGAAGAATTTTTGGAAAGTTCATTGAAATGAAATTTCTATTCTCTGAAAATAAGTTCATTCGTTGCAAAATGTCTTTTTTTTCTATAAGAATCGATAGTAATTGCCCAGATAATCGAATACTTTTCTATCAATAAAAGAAAAATACCGGCTCGATGCTTGAATATGGTTACAAATAATAATTTTTTCAGTCTTATGAAATTACGGTTCCTCCGGATGCACGCATTGGATTGTTTTACCGAGTACGTAATTCAATATACTCCTTATGTTGATATTATTTTGAAGGTGAAATCCGATGTCTAGTAAAGCACTATTCTTATAATTACTACTATTGAGACGGAGTTGGTGTTATTTGAGACTGAAACTTGATGCTTTTTAAATAAAATAATCTTCATTTGACTTTAAAACTGATGTCTTAAGCCCCCCTCTCCCTTAGAAATGATTTCCCACTTAGAATGGTCCTTTTGGGCTGAAATTTTCAGCGATAACTTATCCTGGTGAGAAACGCTTCTGGTAAAAATTTCAGACCTATAGGTCGTACTAGACCGGATTTCAAGCTGATTCGTAGGTCAGTTTTGACCTTCAGTAGAATCGGTATAACTTCGTCGCGACACAAGTTATAGAGCTCGGAGTGGTTTCAAATTAAAACCAATGCCAGTATGCAACTTTTAATCAACCAGAATTTTTAAATTCCCTATTGTTCATTTTTATGAGTATTTTAGTAGACATGTCTTAAAAGAAGCATAAAAACGGTGATCCGACGACAGTAAATTTCATTTTTCTCAGGCCAGGAATCGACTTTAAAAAAACTGGTAGATGAAAAGTTTACTCTTATTAAGACCTTTAAAACAAAAAAGAATATTGGTTATAGCTCGAGAAATGAGGGAGAGGTTCCAATTTTTCTGATTGGAAACTAGGTTCTGAGAAAAACGCTAAAGAAGTTTTACAAGTGGATTTTTTTCATTTAAATGGCATATTTGCAATATACTTCCTAGGACTTTTTAAAGCGCGTAACAGATGCAGTAAGCTAGCGTCATCTGTCATGCTGGGTAATATAAAAATGTTCTACTCAATGCTAATGCAAGTGGCAACGCATTTTTTCCAAAATTGAAAACCTTTAAAAACCACGAAAATTTCTCGGAAAATATGGTGGTAGGCTCCAAGTTTCATGTGAGAAGTCTGTAAAAATCTGATCATTTTCCAAAAAACCATATATATTCTGAAAGAGGAAGCTTCACTGCATCTTCCTACGATAAAAACTCAACTTCCATATTTCTTTGAAAAATTGGATTTTCTAAGGCCCCCTTAAGTGCCACCAGTGCAAAAAATTGAATGAACATATGTGTATTTCAAATTTCTTTTTCCAGACAAATTTCAACCTCTGGTCTCCCGATGAAATATATAGAAGAAAGATTTCCACTAAAATAAATAACAATCTGTATAAATGCAAAATTTCTTTGCAGTATTCTTTCTCGAATAAACCCTAAACATTATGTCGCCGTTGAAGTTAAAAACATCTAATGACCGTGTCTTACTATATAGCATTCGGCATAATTGGTCCTAATCAACATACCAATAGTTACAGGAATATTTTTTTCACAATGACTCGACTTTTTTTTCTACTGTGACTCGATTTTTTTTCTACTATGACTATTTTTTTTTACATACAAGCGGTTATGTATCCATGGTATTTGCCATGAAGTCTGACGCATCTATTTAGTCGACGCTGTTTCTTTTCTTTCTTCCTTTTTTTCTCTCTTTCTCTCGTCTCTGTGTCAGTATTCTAAACGAGAAAAAAATTACATAGCGTAAAGTAATTATTAAATATAGAATACAAAAAGAACAACGCATACATTCTCCAAGCTTACTATGACTGAAACATTAACAACAACAGCCACGTCGGTCGTACCGATAACACCGACAAAAACTCCTGTTGTTCGCTTCAATATCGATCAACAATGTCCTATTCAATGTGTCACTGTCTATAATGATCGTGCAGAAGTAACACGAATACTACGACATCATTTCGATACCGAAGGCACTCATGAACTCGTGCTCAATGGTTTCTCGACATTTGTAGATGAAACGTCGTTACATGTCAGTGGTGGAACAGGTAAATCATGCACCATTCTTGAGGTATCACATCAAACACGGCACGAAGATACCGCTCCGCCATCAGATTTGACGTCTCTCGATCATCTCCAAAGTCAACTTGAAAACGTGCAAATTGAAATAGAAGCACATAAACGTGAATTAGCACGAATTACAAAGCAACGGGTATGGCTCGATGGACGTTCAACCAAATTAATGAATCAAGATGGACCATATACAGCTAATGATCCAGAAAATATACAGCAATTTCTCGAGTTTTATCACAAAACATTATTGAAACTCGATGATGCGACAGCGCGCGAAGAAGATGAAATTAAGAAGTTAAATGATCGTCAGGATGCTTTGAAAGCACAAATTACTCAGCATGGCGCTGCAGCTCAAGCAAATCGACGAAAAACATATCGAGAAATGACGATCACAGTTCATATTGCCATTAGTAAAATTGATGTGGCACTCGAAATTTCCTATTTGATCGGTAATTGTTCTTGGAGTGCGAGCTATGATGTTCGTGTAAGCACTGTCGAAGCGAATCAGCAGCGCACACAACTAACGTACTACGGTATTATAGTAAGTACTCGAATCTTCCAAGAATGCTAAGTCTTAAAGGAGTCTTATCTATTTTGTAGGTAAACAAAAGTCAAGAAAACTGGCTCGATGCAAATTTCTCGTTATCTACTGCAATTCCATCCTTGGGTGGAACTCCACCGAAATTAAACACACTCAAAATTGATTATTATAAACCACCGTTTACCTATGAAAGGCATATTCCTCAATCAAAAACACTGGAGTTGGACCATTGTGAGCTTCATGCATCTGGACTTTTGGATTATAGTATTTCTGAAAAACGCAAAAAAAATGCATTCAGGTCTGTTCGTAGAAAATCATCGCCCGGTTATGAGCCAACCATTGAAGACGCAGACGAGGAATCTGCTGCGACAGAAGTCAATGTTCTCACTTCTAAAACTGAAGCCAGCATGTCTAGTACCAGTTTTGTGATTCCTCGTCGATCAACGATTGATTCTGATGTGAGTATTCTTTTCAGCATCATAGAATACGTATGCATTTTTTTATATTTACTAGGGCAAACCACACAAGGTTACAATTGGTGTTCTAGAACTTACTTCAACATTTACGTACACGGTTGTGCCGAAAATATCACTTTATGCATATCTCAAAGCATCAACAGTGAATACGTCCGATAAACAACTTCTCGCTGGACCGGTATCCGTATTTATGGATAACAATTTTATCACACATAGTTCGATTGACAATGTCTGTATTGGTGATACATTCGACCTTCCACTAGGTACGGATGCAAGTGTCAAAGTGGAATATAAGCCGATAAAGAAAATGGTTGATACACAAGGTCTCATCTCGAAAGTGCATCATGAGAGGATTCGCCATGAAACACATATTATAAACACTAAATCAACCGAGATCACAGTGTTTCTCTATCAACAAGTGCCTCTATCTTCTGATGAAAAGATCAAAGTGAAATTGGTCACACCTGATCTACGACAAAAGGAACATGGACGAAATTGCACGGTGACAATGAACGATAGAAACAATTTAGAATGGAAATGTGTATTGCAAGCACATGGAGAATATCGATTTCCGTTAGATTATACACTCGAATGGCCAAAAGAAAAACGTGTGGAATACAAGGAAGAATAACAAGCAACTTCTTAGTATATATGTATTTTGATCGGACATTTTCCAGTTCTCTATTCATATTCTAAAAAGCAATTAATGCTTCAAAATAAAGTCATAGAGCATAGAAGTGCAATACTTCACTTTTTTAAATTGAAGCAACGAACAGGTGTTCATGTTACACCAGGCTCAATGTAGATAAGCACTCCTTTCAAGAAGAATTCGGTACCAGAGTAGAATGAATGGTTGAATATGGTAATCGGCATGATTAGAATCTTCTAAGCTATTGGGATAATCGCTTTCTTTGAATAAACTCACTGGTGGATAATCTTATGAGAAAATATTTTTTATTCGTTTGGGCTTTGATCGCAGGTGGCACAATTGAGATTGGTACAATATTGTTTCTTGCTGTTCTCGAATAGATGCATGCATTTATGAAAATTGTAGACATTTGTTCTCACACGGGTGTGGCTGAATGACGTTTGGGTTTAAGTGTGTAGATGAAGTGTGGTTTGGTGACAAGAGACTGAAAACACTCATCCCCACAACCTAAATCTAAATACTACGACCGTTTTGATCAGCGTAGATATTACTTCAATAATCGTGATTTTCTTCAAAAATCGGCAAAAATCTGCAATTGTGGCGATTAATCGCGATCTAATCTCACGATTAATTGGCCTAATGAATTGCGATAAATAGCAGATTTTTGCACTATTTTGATGATAAGGAAATGATTGTTTTAAAAAATTTTCTATTTACCCTATTGTTTTAATTTACTTTAAGAATTATAAATACTTTATATTTAAAAAAACAGCTTTTCAAAAAACTCTTCGGAAAAAAGGCATAAGTTCTGAGTATTCTGAGATGTTGCTTATTGGAATAGCTCGTTTTGTAGAAAATTGAATGCTTTGTAGTAATATTCTGTGACTATTGTTCCGAAAATAGGAATTGCACCAACGGAAAATGACGCGATATCCTCTTTTCTGCAAGGGAAAAAAGCAAATCCCTTGGATCCCGATGGAACCTCTCGAAACCATATGCATATTCGAATAAATTTTTTCATGAGTATAAAAAGAAATGTGAAACAGACTAATCCTGAGAGATATAAAACTACACTGGAACACACATAAATCAGATGGAAAAAGGGAGAAAAACTTGATTGAGAATTCATGACCAAGAAGAAAAATACAGAATACACAGATGTATTCATCCCCTTCACTTTTGGCATATCATAAAGACATCACATGTTTTTATGACACATTAAGACCAGCTATTCCTTCGTCAAGCTCATTCTGCTGTGACGTACTAATTATTGATATATTCCTATTTTTCTCGATAGTCTATAAAGGATCCTTTTAAATTATAGTCAGCCACGATAAAATATGCCGTTCTTTGACGGTTTGAATAAATCTATTCTTATAACCTATCAGGACTCAGGCGTCATACCATATCTGGTCTATTTCTGTGGACTTAACATTGTCAAAAGCGAAGACAATCTGGTATTCTAATGTTTCCTTAGTAACTTCTGAAAACAACGATTTATCAATTCCATTCGACTGAATATGATCGATAAATCACTAAACATGGTTCGAAGTTACCAGATAGCTAGTCAAATTAGTAAATGACGCATTAGTTATGTTCCATCAAATGAACATAATAATAAAGTTATTATGAGAAGTTGCCAGGAAAAGTAACTGGTAACCCCTTCGTTATCGATTACCCAGGTATCGGTAATATCTCACTCACCCTTTTCTCTTGATTAAACTCCGGACTTTTGCAGAAATAAGCGAAAGATTTCGGCTTAGACATTGTTGAGATAACCGGAGTCTCTTTGGAATCTCACGAAATTGACACTTTCAAACCCTTCATCTCAATCAGGATAGGTTTCTAGAAAGAATAGTAGAAGAATGATGAGAATCCTCAAGCGATGGATTTTTTCAGGTTCAATCAGTGTTCTTTATCATCTTTTTTACTCATGGCTATCATAGATATCACTGACCGATATTTACAGCATCCTATCTGTTTCACTTAAAAGTCAACCATCTCGGATTCTTAGAGGATGACCAGAATAGTTAGAATCTTCCTGCGAGGACGTCCAAATTGAACAAGACTCTTCACAGTTTCCGCCTAGAGTATGTTCAAAACTTGATTTTAAGGATTCCGGTATGATTTATGGTTGATCTGATTCAAGGTTTCAAAAAGAAAAAGCAAAAAATTAGTCTAAAAAATTTGAAACAAATGCCTATATAAATTTCTCGAAAATTTTTTGAGATCCGTGGAGTCATACAAAATTCGGTTATGTTTGTTTAGTAAAGTATGGACAGCAGCAAAGCGACAAGCTGGTCTAGATTTTATTCGGTTCTCTTTCGAGTGTAACAGGAACCTAAGGATATAGAAAGACGCCTGATATCATTCTAATATTTGTTTGCATCTTTGCGTAAGCGAGTGAAAGAAACTGAACGAAGTAGTAGAAGACTCTTCTCAAAGTTGTTTCAAGGTCAACCAGATGAAATCGATTTCAGATTCGAGCAACTGACCAAATTCTACAGGTATCCGGGACATGAAACCATTAACGTATCCGACTGTCGAAACCTAGTTAATCAGTTATGTACTAATTAATGTGGGGTGCCAATCGTAGAGGTCGAATAAGGATTTTCAGTGAGTTTTGTTGAATTATGGAAGTAGAAACACGTCGAATTGCAACAATAGAAATCTGGACGCCGTTTTGATACCCACAATCCGATAGGATTTCGTCAATCTTATAGAGGTTTTTATAGCATTCGATCAGATTGCTATCGGGTTCGACTTTCAGAGTAATTTACATAGGAGAGTTTTTATATTATGTCACATTCACGGCATTGACTTGCAATTATTTTTGAATTTTGTTGTGACGCAAAACTTGTAAACTCATAAAAGTAGTGATTTAAATATAATTGTCGTCGTTAAATTAACTTTTTCTGTGAACAATCTTCTTTCGTTAGATATCAATTCTTTACTAAAACATTCTTTAAAGTTTCTTATTCGTGTTAAAAGTTAGAAAAGCATGTTTTATTCAAATTTAAATCAATACATAATGGGAAAATTTCATGAGAAGAGATCAATATATTGAATATTAAAGGTTTTTGAAGTCTTCTAGCAATGATTTATGTTTTCATAAAATTGAAATACCAGCCAAAAATAGTACAGAAAAAATTTACGATATGAATGCATGAGTCAAGCTAGGAAATAAAACACAGTCTACGGCGGCAAACTTGGAATCAATACTCTCAATGTTCATTTCTCGTATTTTTTACTCGTAAACTCGTGCAGAGATCTGTGAAGAAATCGAGTGATAGGCGTAAATATTTGTTGTTAAATCGTCCAAAGCTAAACTAGGAAATGTTATCTCAATGAAAAATAATTCAGCTTCTGACATGATCTCGGTACAAAATCCATGGAAAAGGAATCGGAATGCTCCAAAGTTCTCCCTTTTAACTCTATAACAAAATTATGTTCATTTCATTGTTCTATTGTTTTCTCAAGATTTACTGTTTCATCAATCATTCCGTATTTGAATTACAACGCGAAATTGCTCAAGAGCCTGATGGAATACTGTAATAATTAAATGTAGTTCTAATCTTGAAATACTTAGATGTACAATGATCTAAAGATATAACAACTTCTTGGATCAATTATAAATGAAAATAGTAAATACTGGTTACAATCTTTATTGAATTCTACTAAAAATTCTGTGAACATCTTCCAATTGTGTGGATAACCTTTACTCAGATCTTCTCACTTTCCTAGTAAAAAACGGGAAATTAGTGCAACGAACCACGTCCATTTATCACATATCTAAGCCAGACATATACGAAATCGTTGCTAATGAGATTACAGTATTATCTATCGAAAATCATAAGTGCCTACATGAATTTTGATGAATCTAACAGGCTTCATAATAGACAGAATACAATAAGAAAAATCTGAAACGCGATAGACCTTGTCTACATATGAACACTACCAGATCCATCATCTCTCATCAAAATTATGTTCGCTTGGATTTCTTGCTTTTGCTTTAGAAGTTCTTTGGCCGATTTTACGTATTTTTACTTTATTTCTAAGGAATCTTAAGCATCTTTATTGATTTCAGTAGATCTTGATATGCATTAGAGCTATTTAACGTTGTGCAAAATAATCTATTGAGAACTATAAAGAGAAAGCTTAATCGTCACGTTGATTTGATGCCAATTTTTAAAAATATAAATGCCGCAACGTTCAAAAACTTTATATTAAAAGCACATGAAATAGTATCTGTGATAATGAAACAGACGTAAAATAGTTGTATTCCATGTTCCCGGTTAAAAAAAAAGAGCATTTCCATTAGAAAAACGCAATGAAAATATCTTTTTATCAAAGCTACACTGTTAAACCAATACTAATATTAATATTAATAGATGAATGAAAAATATGTCAACATTTATCTGTTTCATGATTTTACTACAATTGTCGATATTTTGTGAATCCCTGGAATTCGTCAAGAACACATTTCTTATGAACCACCACAATTTTATGAATCTCATCGATTTACATGCCATTACAGGTTATCATAATATTGATATATATCGATCAATCGTAATGGATTCTGATTCAGCTTCTTGGATCCCAAGGATTCTCATGGATCCTGGGATCTACTTTTTCATCCCTGCCCACACTCGTTCATCTGTAATGTTTTTCCTTCAAACAGCTCATCATATAGTTATGAAATGTTATTGACTAACTGATGATTAATGGTGTGGGGAATGGCAGACTCCCGTTGACACCTAGAGTCGTATAAAAAAGCATTGCAATGATCAGAATGCTATAAAATACTAATAAATATATGATTCGATGGATTTAAGTAAAGAAAATCAAGAAGAGCCAAAATGTATTCTTATGCGCTTTCGTTCTTTAGTTAAACTTTATTACTGAATACTCAAGATTAAGTGTTCATGAAAAACCTTAATACTTAATATTAAGTTTAAGCTTTTCCACTCAATATTTAATTCATTTATCATCAAGTACTGAAGTGATAAACATGAGGCAAATACCATTTAGTTTCGATTTTTTCGTCAGAACAATTTTTTTCAAAAAGACGATATCTTTCCTCTATAAACTGTGACAAAAGTTCTGTAGTTTAAGGAATTTGAATCTCTAATTGATTTAACATAGTATTGAGACACAGATTAGTGATTTGAATTCCTTGACGCCGAAAAGCTTCGATTAAACTTTGCATGAAATCTGGATTTCCGCCAATAGCTAATTCCTGACGAAAGACGCCAACACAACGGTAAACTACCTTCCTTATTCAGTTGGCCAGAACCAATGAAATAACAGGAATCACTTGAAATCAATAGAATCAGGAGATCAGCTTTCTCCTTGATGTATATCTGAAATCCTATTCTTCATGAGACTTGAAGACGAAGTCGAATGACTTCAAATCACTATAAATAAGTTTTAAAAATAATTCAATTTGCCAATCTTATATTTAATTTATTTCTTATGTCGAACAAACAATTCAAAATAAAAAATATTATTGTTTGTTCTTTAATTTATCCCCATTTTAGAGTAACAATAATACGACAGTGATAATTGTTGTTTTTTGTAACTTGAAATGGTAAATTAATCATAGTTCCATCAACTTTAAGTGAATTACATGTTGTTTTATTAACAGTTGTTTGAAAAGCTCCATAAAAGTCAAGTTGACCAAGTATATATTTATCTTTATAGTTAAATATTGTTACATCAAGTTCATATGTTTGCCAAGTAATTGTTGTTGTATCTTTATTTGATGCTGTTACATTTCCTTTTATTAAATATTGAACATCATTATCTTGACCAAGGACAACTGTTTGTGTATAGTTTGTTGGAACATCAGGTAAATTTGATTGACCCATTAATATTTGATTATCACGAATGGTTAAAATTCCAGCTGGTAAAAATTGATCCGACGTTAAATCATAATACCGTTGAAATATACCTTTATATTGCCCACTACTAATACCAGTTGTCGTTTTATAATAAAATTTGCATTTAAGATTAACATTAATAAATGGTAAACGAATAGAACTTTTTGGACGTAATGTATACTTATCTTTTAATGAATAAAAATAAAAACCTTTCTGTTCACCATCAAAATTAATAGATGATGAACTGGTAATATCTATTGCAATTCCTGCTTGCAGTGCTTGAACAGGTATACCTGTAGGGTAAGTATTTGCTAATTGAATATCACCACTGTATAAGTAAGTATTATCAACTTGATATTCTTGTTGTTGATTATTACGTATGTTGGCATAAGCTCGAAGATTACAAGCTTAAATCAAAGAGAAAAAACAAAACAAGTAATTGGTTTTTTTTTAACGAAAATCAATCTATCAAGCACTCACTATTTGCATCTTTAATAAATAAGTCATAATTTGGCAACCAAGTTATGCCTCTCATTAAGTATGATAATGTACCAGTATAAGTTGTGTCGTTCTTCTTAAATTCAAATCTTAAAGTTGTACCACCCTGATTGGGTCTTGTCGATTGGTATTCAATTGACCCTCTATCAGCATAAAAATAACCTTTTGTTCCCAAATTGTATAGCAACATTGTTTCCGGATCGATTATTTTTGCCTGTATAATCGTACATTTACATGGAGTTGATGGTCGTACAATAACTAAAGCATCTTTCAGTCCATCAATCGTATTATATAACTCTTGTTTAATAAATGGTGTTCCATCCCAACTGATCGAGCCATCAATTATATTTGCATATTCATCATTTTTAAAATAAGATTGATAGGTACCAACACCACTTTGAATTTGACGAATTTCAGTTACGCTGTTATGAATATTTAGATCGACAGCACGTAGAGGATCGCTTATGAAAAAGATAAAAACGATAGATGAGAACAACATCGTTTTACAAAGAAAATATTTCAATAGTGTCTCTTTATAAATATGCGTGTATATATATATATATATTTACAATCATCAATAAATCATGAGAATTCAAATGACCATCTATTCATTTTTATTCATTCCATTCATAGGAGCATATTTTTTATCCATAAAAATAATAAAAAAAACATGAAAGGATAAAATTGAAACAAAATGTAAAACTATACACAAAAGCAGATCCTTTATAACGACATAATAAAAATATAAAACATTTGGATTTGATTGCCATAAGTAGAGTTTTATTGTATGTTTTGGATCATATTTTTGCTGAAACCTATAATTAAGTTTCGATATTGAGAGGATCTAGGTGTGAGTGCTGTATAGCGCCTCTCTTTCCATATTCGATCAACTACTTGCATAACTACAATCAAACCCAAATTAACACATGACCACGCACACATCTACATCCATACCCGACCTCATTAGCACAAAGCATCATACATCGTAGTTTCACACCATCCAATACATCCAAATCCATTAAGCGCAACATTCCAAGGTCACAGTTATGTATGAATGTACCCGTAACCTTGTTGAAAACAAGTAGTAATCGTGTATTAAAGTTGAGACATCGCCTTAGGCTTCGAGGTTTGATTAGGATGGGTATTGATCAAGTATCACTTAGCATACATCCACCCACACCGTTGTTTCTATTATACAAAGTTTATATTTGCCTTTCTTTAGTCGATATTGAAGAGATATTTCAAATTGCTGAGAAAATTCTTTAAGTAGTATTGATATATGTGACATATGATGAACACGAACAAGATAACGTATAATATTATTCCTCATATTCTTGTGTTCCTGTTTCACTTGGTTTTGTCAATGCTTATTTTAATGAAGACGATTTTGATTTGATCTGATGTAGTTTAATCTTTAAATGTACAGAAATATCAATAACACATATATTAGATAAAGAATTGAATTATTGAAGTGATTATTAAAGAAAATTTTTACTCGCATTATGTGAAAGATAATTTAATTGAATATAATTCAATGATACTTTTGAAACATCGACGATGGCGTTGACGTATGAACCTATTTGTATAGTGAGAGGGTAAGAAACATGCACCGTAATCGTGATTTCGTCATTGCTTAAAGGACTCATTAGACGGTTTAGATTTAGTATCTAGTCAAATGAACCGAAGATCATATTTGAAAGGATTCGTTTCCAATTCAGTCTATGACCTATCTTCAACTCAAAGACAAATTGATCAGCCCAAATGTTAGTATCTTGTTATTTTTAACATCCACACGATGTTCATCCATATATCACCTTTCCTTTAATGTAAGAAATTTATTGATATTTATGTACATTCAATTATAAAGAAAATAATTCTTTCATTTCGAATGATTGACTTCTCAAACAGTTATGTAATATGTCAAACATGTTTTGTAAAAGACAAAAATTAATCTACTCATTAGTTTAAATTCTATATGATGTATAAAGAGATATCTTATTTGATGATTTTTTTTTTCTTGAAGACAAAAGTCATTCATATTAGATAAATTCTAAGAAGCTAATGTGAAATTGCCTTCATATCGTACAAGTGTTCGTTCAAACATTAATATCTTCTTCTTTCTTCCGGTAGTCGACTCAATGTGTTATTGCATCACATGAAAAGATTTCATTTCATAGTTATTTTACTTTTCTTTGTTGATGGGGTCGGCTGTTGTCGAGTCAGTTACTTCGTATGTTTCTAGTAATAATCTATATATTACTTTTCCAAAGGTGTTGTATACTGAATGAGTTGTTTAGGAAGAGCAAAGCAGAGAACACCGGCAATTGGAGCACATAAAGAGAAATCACGAAAAAATACTTCGAAATATTTGTGGATCTTTTCACGATCCATAATCTTGCCTTACCATCTGGCATTCAAAATAAGCTGCTCGCACGATCCGATCTCCTTTTTCAAATTATTATTACAGCTTCTCATATTTCTTTGATGAAATTTTCTTCAGTATGCCGGAACGACGAGCACTGCGTTATTGTCTTTCTTATATGTTATCTCTATTACTTCAAGGTAAGTTCTTGCACAACTCGTTTGTAATATTTTGCATTTAACATCATTTATAAAGTTGTCGCCAAATTAACACTATAAACTATCATCATGTTGTCTCTACTGTTCTTCATCATCCGTACTTTTTCGTACAACCAATCCTATATGATTTGATATGTTTCGAAACACTATACGTCGATTTTTATAACTGATCGTTACTGGCGTTTCACCGATGGCCTTCATCCTGTTTCGTCTGATCATGATCACACCTTAAAAAATAGTTCTGGTCACTATCGTTACTACAGTACTCAGAATGAATCACTGATTCTTGTTGTTAAAATTAAAACTACCGATTAGCTAGAGCCACCAACTGATCAAGGGTTTGTGGGTGTGATGTGTCTTGTTTTTATTGGTAACTGCAATCATACCCACACTTATATCCTCACTTTTCCACCAGGCTTATAGATCAAATTGATGTTACTGTCATATATGTGACGAGCAGACAGTCACTGATAAGATGCAAAGAAACAAAAAAATTACCCTTATTCGCCGTTACGCATAGAGAGAACTGTTTTTTTCTTTTTCGCCGTTCTATTGAGGGCTCAATTAAAAAAACATTAATTCACAATTCGAACGATAATGTGAACTTCGATCGATATTACGGGATTATGAGACTATACTAGACACCCACATGCAAACTTCACTAAGTCGTACCTCGTTAAATATTTGAATATTACAATAAACATTTAATATCTTTTATCCTATTATTTCCTGGTAGTACAGTTCTGTCATATATTTTTTTCTTCGATGTGCTTGTATTATTACGTTCATCGTACAAGGACACATTTTGTTGCTTTTGTTTCTCAAGAGTTTGTTATTCAGCTGCACATCAGAAGTTCTAACACATTGAAATGAGAATGTGGGCGTGGGTATGTGTTGCTTTGGATTCAAAGAGTGCTCACATTTGCAGTCACACCCACTGCCAGACGATGAGTAGAGTTTTTCATCTGACAATATACGATTTTTCTATTTTCTTCAGATGACTTCATTTACTCTTGATAAAAATTTGTGCCTTCTATTACAATTGGCAACAGACTCTGCTAGATCAATGTCTGCTGCTCGTACAACGACTGGTCACGGAAAGCAAGAAAACAATCGTCTGATAGAATTGAAAAATAAATCAAAATTTTAAGTTTCAATGTGGCAACTGTGTCTTGTAGTCGAGCCTCTAGAAGTTCTTCCTTATCTCCGGCACCAAAAATAGAAATGCAGATTGTGTCCGATGAACTTTCTCTTTTCTGCAAGATAAGTCGACCATTATCAAACTATGCAGAAATTACCAAGTGAAAGCAATTGTTCCAATATATCAACCGTCTGAATATAATTGTTGATTTTAAAAATGGAAAAATACAATTCACTTCACTTGTCCTTCAAAATAGAACTTACAACATGTCGTAGGTATTATCATTCAAGAAGGGTGTGGGTGTGGGTGTGGGTCTGGGTCGGGTGTGGGGTGGGGGTGGGGGTGTGGGTCTGGGTGTGGGTGCGGGCGTGGGTGTGTCGGTGTGGTGGGGGTGGGGGTGTGGGTGCGCGTCTGGGTGTGGGCGTGGGTGTGTGGTTGCGGTGTGGGTGTGGCTGTGGGTATTATATACCTTCATACACCATACCCACACCCACACCCCACACCCACCCACACTCACACCCTTTTTGAAGTTGGCTTTTAAGATCAGGATATCAAGTTCTACTAGTTCCAAAAGTTTCATTTCATTCAGATGAAGTCGATGCAATTGTGATAAACTGTCGAAATAATCATCCTCACCTTTACTAATCATCTATCATTAATTGGCCTCATCTCGAATCAGTATCGATGGAACGTATTCTTCTGGCTACTAATTACACTAATCTATGATATATGGAATTAGTATTTTTAATACTCGAGAAAAAGCAGCCACCCGCTTCTGTACGAGTAAGAGGTTCTACTTCGCTTATTTCGCGCATTAAGACATGAGCGGTGTATGAGAATGAACACGATCAGGTTTCGAAAATTTTCATGAACAAATAAGTAATTCATGCGAGTTTTCTATGTACTATTGCCTGCATTGAGTCTAGCAGCAAAAGTATTCAATGTACCTACCACTCTCTGGTACAGTCTTACTCGACAGCATTCAATGCAGTTGTGTGAGCAATTCCTTCAAGAACTATATCAAAAAGCTCTCGACGTTTGGCGAAACAACCATGGAACTGATCTGAAGATTACTATTTAGATATCGAGAGTTAATTTTCATTCCTGTCGCTTTCCAGTAATAATAGTAATTAACAGTAATCCTTTGCCCTATTTTCATTTTTTTTTGTTGTTGAATGTAATGCAGAAATTCGTTTTAGCTTTATTTTGTCTGCAGATAGTGAAATATAAAATTGAGACAAAACTGCACAAATGCTTCCTATGTGCTATAATCAGAGTCGAATGTGATTGTGACACCCATCCGTTTTGGTATGGTTGCATCTCCTCCATCACCCGCATATTCGCCGGAATTGACTTCTGGTCCACCATCACCGAATGTTACACGTTGCATGAGTCGAGCACAAATAGCCTTCACTTCAAATCGAGCCAAATCTTGACCAATACATTGACGATGACCGCCACCAAATGGAATCGATGCTGCTTTGTTATTATTGATATCGTTACCTTCTATTAGAAATCGTTCAGGATAAAACTGATCAGGATCAACTGGTCCTGACCAATAACGTCTATCTCGTCCCATGTTATGGATGGCAATGAACACGAGATCACCTTTTCTCAATTCAGCTCCCGTCGATGGCAATCGATCATCGACAGTAAGTGTACGTAGTGTACCGAAAGCAGGTGGAACAAAGCGAAATACTTCACGAAGAACACAATCCAAATAGCTGAAGGAATCGAGTTGTTCGACGGAGAGTGATTGCATATTATACTGAGCCAATTCTTTCTTGATTTTGTTCTGCACTTCAGGATGTACACTGACCAAATGAATAAACCAGGTCAGTGCAGCTGTTGTTGTCGAATAGCCTGCCATGAGAAATGCCAGCATCTCGTCCAGTACTTCAGCACGAGAAAGTCCTAAAAATTCAAGAGAACATAAGTAAAAAACCGATTTTTAACAGAAGACACAGTGCTTAGATCGGTTGTCAATAGAAGCTCATATATAGAATAGTCCAAAGATAGGCTTCGCGATAAAAGAAATTGAATATTTACATTCTGTTTCAATCAAACGAACTGATTTTTTTATTGATGGTAGAGGATCTTCCAAAGCTTTTTCATAAGAAAAATATTAGCAAAAAAATATTTTGCTCTTTTACTATTGGCTTCACTAAGGAAATATCACTGATACGGATTGCAAAAGCAATCATGCTCTTGTGTGACAAGTTTAAATAGTAGAGCTTTTTGTTTTATCCAAAACGAATTATACGGGGAACATTCCTTGATAGCTAGAGAAAAAAATTAGCCTATTTAGATAGACTGGTGAATTTATCAGGGTTCTCTTTTCAGAAGTAGCTTTTAGAATCCTCAGTGTGTTAATAATTTGTAATAAAAAAAAACAATTTTGAAAGATCTTCGGTCATCAATTAAAACAATAAGCTCATTTGGTTGAAACAGAGTAAAGATATTCATTTTTTCATTGTGAAGCTATACTTATGGACCACCCTGCACAAATTTCTCGGTTAATGTTTGACATGAAACTTGGAAAGAATCGGGCTGAGTTGATTTTTAGCAGAGATAGGACCAAGACATTTATCAGTTAAGTACAAGTACTGGACTTTTACTTGCCGTACTTGTATTCATCCTCTCTCTGATTTTTGCAAGTAGAGGATTTCTGAATAATGTACTAGACTTACCTTTTTTGTCTTCTTCAGTCTTTGACGCTTCAAGTTTTTCATCTTGTTGTAATGAAGCGATTAATGATGCAATCAAACTTATTTTCTTGCGTTCAGCTCTCATCATTGGTGCCTCTTGGAACTCTTGTTCGATCATATGATGTAAGTGTTGATTAATAAGGTCACGTGATCGTCGATATTTGAGATTAAGTAACAAGTAAAGACGACCGATGAGTGTCGGCATTTTTATTACAGTCACAATCGCGTCCAGAACTGTGTACAATGCATGAGAAAATTCATTCGTGTCCTTGTCTTCTTGATTATCCATTGTCTGAAGAGAATAGTCAAAAAACATCAGACTGAATGTCTCAAGAACTAATTGTTGCAGTTGTTCAAACATATTTAAATGAATGTACTTTGGGTCGCTGTTGTTCGTTCGCCAACGAGTCAGCAATTTATCTGTACAATTTATTATTGTATCCAAGTGGTTGACAATTTTACCACGACGAAATAATGGATGAGTAATAGATGCGTGACGCTTATATTTGGACCCTAAACAAAATAGGTTTTGTATGTTATGACTTCAAACACATGACTGCTTCGTGTCTAACCTGTGAGACAAAAGATTGAATTCGGCATGATGAACTTCAGTTTCTCATCAAATACTTCTGCTTGATCATACTCATGTCGATGGGAAAATATGTGTTGTACATCTTCCAGACAGCATACAACAACCATACGAGCTGGACCAAACCAAAATTGAAAGACATCGCCGAATTTATCTTGAAACTGTCGTAGTACATTAGGCAGTGGTTCGCCTTGCCAGATGACTCCCGTTTGTTGCAAATTGCCGAAGAGAAATTGTGGTGCCATACCAGGTAATGATCCACGTAAGGTAAAGTACACATTTTTGAGATAAACATACACGATTATTAGAAATAGCAGACCAACAATGATTGTTAGTAGTAACATTTTTCTTTTGTTGTTATTGTTATTTTATAAAGCACACATGTGTTTGAAATCAAATGTAAATATTTGAGACGATAAGATCGTATGACACTGTTTTTCATCGTTTCTCTTTCTGGTATCGATGTCGGTGATTACACAAGAATGACTCATTTATATATAATGTGAGGAAAAAAAAGCTTCTCCTTTTGCTAGCATGTCATAAATATTTACAGCGACAATGAAACGTTTTTCATACTGACATTTGAACACTAACGCGTTTCTGTACCGATTGACTGACTTTCTATCTTACTCCCTTTCGAAGTCCGAACATGCGTCTGGATGTTCGGAAATGAATTTTTGTCCTTAAAGATTTATGACCGAAGTCCATAAACATATATGCACAGGAGATCGTAATAGAAAAAGCAGGAAAATCGAAATGGTTTGACTGGCTGTTCAGAATAGAATGTTCCTTGCTATATCTGATGTAGCGACCGGAGATCATAATGAACAAGGTCGGATGCTTGGAATGTATGTTTAAGAGTACTTTTTACGGGAAAAAAAAGCCAAAAGAATGGAATGACATTGAGAGAGAGAGAGTTCGTAAAAGAATTCACTAGGAGATTTACTTAGTATATTCATAATTTTATGGATAGGCGGTTTTCTTTCTCTATCACCGTTCTCTATACTTTAGTAACTATAATGGTTGTTTCTAATTTTCGTTTTTTAATCTGTTCATAATACTGATATATCATAATGGTCTCTGTCGAAATGCAACACGATATAATGTAAGTAATAAAGTCTCTTTGTTCAAATATAATTGGTGATACAACTGATTCAGTAGTGAAGATGAATCAAGCTGCATCGTCGTAATGATATGAAGAGCGTACGCTTCAAAAGTAGTCTTTCATGAAGAAGGGAGCGTATTTTGCAGTTATTCTTAAAGAACAACCCCATGTCCTCAAAATCCTGAACAAAATGGCGATTAATCACGATAAATTGAAAGGATAATTGTGAGCTGAAATGCAATACATCACCGATTTTTCCCCATTCTTCTGAAGATTTTAGTGATAAATCGTGATTGTATGGGCGATTATTATGCCTCACTATATCGATGATAGAAGTAATTTTGATCTTTGCTATTATACTAATAAGTTCCTATTACTGATTTATATTAAGGAATATTTTATTAAAAAATTCAGTTTAAATTATTCTAAACGAATAAAACATGTAATACAAATGAAAAATACTAGTACCGCATACAATTTCTCATAGTCAAATGAGAAAATCGAATAAAAAACAAAAAAAAAATCGTAAAAAAACGTTCATGCGTACGAATTGATGTTTTGATTTGAGCATTTCTCTGAAATCACTCGAAAGATTCATTTTTTAAATAAATTTAATATTTAAAACGGAGAATCGAATAGAAAGGATAATTAAAAAGCAGAACGAAACACAATGAAAATAGACGACATCATCTTAAGGAATAAACACAATTTTTTCAATTTCACATTAATCTAGAATTGATCGATTCATCTGCAATTGAAGAAGAATGTCCTAGTAATGACATTCATGCCGAAATTAAGCCTGTCTTTTAGTCTATAATGCCTAGATTTATTGTTGAACAATATGCAGATATTATATGTATCTCTGAATTTCATAAATTTTCGAAAATTTCTCTAATTAAGTTTCAATTCTTAATGAGCTACTAAAATCAGTGGTTACATGCGATGATTTATCGCTCTGATTCATCAGTGATTTTTCGAAAAATCGTTTCTTACATCAGAATCGGAATAAAGTTTGATATAATCACTGATTTTTTCATGAAACGCAAGTAATCATGAGTTTACGCCGGTTTAGTTGAAAATTGCAAAAATCGCTACGATTTTCATAAAATGCGACTATTTGTTGTAGTTGTTCTTAGCTGTTGGAGAAAGGAAATATAATGATGATGATGTATATTCACACTAGAGTTACGAATAAATATTTCTTTCTTTTCTTTCCAAAAACTTGGTATTTATAACGAAGAGTATGTAAAAAATGATGAGAATAAAAACTAACAGTAGAATTAGAATGGTAAAAAGAAGAGCAATCTTGGTTGCTTGAATTCATCGAGACGTTCTTTATGCACCATCTTAGACTGTAAGAGGAGTATGTCACTTCACATTCTCCCAAAGGTCAGTAAACCTCAACATAGCCACGAAAATGCTGCCTTTTTCATTTTGAACAACCTGCAACTTTCATTACCATCACTCTATCTTTGTCATTTCGAACTCTCTCATTTCGATCTCCAGTCCAAAATTCGCTATTCAACGACTAACAATGGGTTGTCAGAGTTTGTTTCGAACTTCTGGACACAGTTCATTCCGAACATTCTATTTTTGCTTATACTTCATTGACTTTTGCCATTAAGAACTCTATTCTGAACACCCTGTCTTTTTTCTTATGTCCGGAGATTGTAACGGACTATTTCAACCGGAGTTCGTAATGAAAAAGTGAGACAAAAAGTTATTTTCCCTATATATCTCAGTTTGACTGAAAAATAATCATAAAGTTTATCTCATGCATTTTGCAACAGAAACTAGAAATTATTTCGATGTACTACTTTTGCAATTTTCTCAATAAAATAGAGGCATTTCAACATTATGCAACATAATTCATAGCTATCGTCACTCTTACACTGTCTAAACAAAAGTAATATGAGCTATTTTGCAATGCATATGTGCATGTGAATGTGGTTGAAAACAAGACTAAGACTCACATCCACTCTAATTCCAGTCTCTACAGTAAAAATGAATTTGTTTCTATTATTAGATTGTATTCAGGAATATTGTTGAATACAGAAGAGCAGTCGTTGTTAAAATTCAAAATAATCCGATTATAGAAATGAGTATTCTTTACAAGAGAAATAAAATTAAATTTTCAGAGCATATATCTAAATGTTGACAGTTGGTATGAACTACGGTTTGAATGTGAATGTTGGCAAGGGGAATAAAGCAGATTTTGACGTCCAAAATCTTCTCAAATCTTTGAAACATTTTGAAATCTTAAAATCCACTTTTTTCCCGTCGGCTGTTGGCCATCTTTTGGACGACACCACACCCACACCCAATGTGTTCAGCATACGCTGGCAAAGGAGTCATGCGAGAAGGAAAAAACTCGACGCTTCGTTTCTCCAGGTATTGTAAATAGTATTTAACAAAAGGGAACAGAAAATTTGACAGCACCTCCAAAATACATATCTATTCATGCAAATTTCATGTTCTTACTGTTTTGTTTCCCGGTTCATCATTTTGCAATAAAATTCTGACTACAGTATACAAAAACGTTATTTATTACGGTTTGCTTATGAAATTCGGGAAGAGTTATCAAAATATATTATCTAAGAAAGTATTGTTAGACTCTTATGTTTCTTTTACATCTTTTATCTTATCTCGGTTAAAACCAAATATACGATTACATCATACTACCAAGCACTTCGCTATTGTAAACGCGAAAAAATGATGAAATCAAGACATTGCACTGACTGTAGCGACCTTCACTGTGCTATGTGATTACATCACTCGAGGGTGTGGGTTGATGTGGGTGTATGGTGTGTTTGTAGGTCCAGGTCTTGTTCTTCTATCAGCTAGATCAATATCCGCACCCATATACACATCCATACCCACACCCTTCATAACATAAATGTCACTAATCTCTCCAAATCCAGATAAATTCTCTATCCACTAGTATCTAAGTTTTCTTTTTGTCACGAATCATGTCAAAAAAATATCTTAGTTTATCATGTATTTGAAATAAAGCATTAGACTTACTCACTTTACATGAGGGTGTGAGTGTGGGTGGGTGAAAAGATAAGCAGCATCCATCCACAGTCACACCCTTTTACTGAAAGGACATTTGAAAATGGGATGGGTGTGGATCCATAGCTCTCGTTCATGCACAACCACACCCACATCCATAACCTATCAGAAACATAATTAATTGAGCTATAAACTTGTTTGTGAAGTTGTGACGCTGTGGGCGATTATCAAACGGCAATTGATCGGTTATATTAGATCAGAGAACATACTGAGTCGAATCAAACTATTACAGTTTGGTTCGGTTCGAGTCGATTCGAACCGAGCTTGAACTAATGAAAATCGGTTCGATTCACTGTTTATCATATACAAAATATTCAAGGGCAATATATCGCTACTAGATAGAAAAAATAATTTGATTTTTTAAATGCTTAACATAGGGAACGATTGTAGTTTTTAGTTGATTTTATACAGAAAAACTGATCGTTTGAATGTTAAATAAGATATCGAACAAAATTTACGCCATCTAAGCCATTCTTTTCTTTGGACAATGTATCTAAATGTTTAAGTCTAAGCTTCATTAGAAAATATCACTTATTCCAAAATAGTTTTATTCGTTCAACCAATAGAGAACTAAAAAAGAAAATCCATTATATGAGTAAAAATTTAAATTAAAAAATCCGTTATTAAAATATTTCTGTTCTTTAGGTTTTGCGTAAAATATAATAACAATCAGATACGGGAGAAATATAGATTAGATTGTTAGAAAATTCGATCACACAAATAATCCATGTTGATCTTTTAGTAATTGAAAAAGAATTTTGATTCATCACCATATCTTTTTTTCAACAATGTATAGAATAAAGCCTGTATGGATTTTAGTCATTTGTCCCATACGACTCGACTCGTAGTACTTTCATATTTTACACTCATTACAAGTCGGAAGAAATAGACTATCATTGAATGAGTTGTGTTTTATGATTTATTGTGTTTGTTTCTTTCAGTTAATAGGATTTCATTTAAATTATGAAAAAAAATATTCTTCTCTGAATTAAATATTTTTATAATATGTTCAATCTTCGCATGATTAAATTAGTTTAAGTGAATTAAGAATAATACTACCAACATGTGATGTTATAGGTGCATGTAAATTATTTCGATTTTCAATCTTTTGTTTGACAAAGATTAGTAAATTACGATGGAATCGAACTTTATGCATTTTCAAATAATGACAATGTTCAATATTACTAACAAAGCCATCAACAGCAATCCAACCATTTTTAAATGCTTCTTCTTCTTCCACCGTTCGAGATTTCGGACATAAACTTAAACATTGACAATAAGCTATTTGTTCATCAACTGTTTCAAAATAAATAGTACCGTTAAAAATAAATAATTGAACTAACCATTCGAGTGGTAGGAAGAAAGAAACAGCATCATTAAGATGTCTAATTAATGGAGGAATTGTAAGACTTGACGTGTTAACAAAAATCGATTGAACTCGTTTGATACGAGGTAATAATAAATGTAATGTTATGATCGACAGATTATTCGATTGTTGTTGATAATAAAGAAGCCTTAAACGGCCGAGTACCCAATTAGCTTCTAAAGCACTTAGAAAAATTAAATGTCGATTCCGGTAGATAATAATCCATCGTGGAGAAAGTAAAAATGAATTTAATAATTCTCCTTTAGTCGTAATTACACGTTGAAATTCAGTTGAAATCCAAAAATTTTCTTGCCAACTATTAGCTTGGCAATCATTGACAAATGTCGTACCAGTAAAAGCATAAGATAAATGACGAAATACTTTAGGATGTTGTTTTAAATTCATCATAGGACTATGCATATCACACAATTGTTTTATTTCTTCATGAAGTCTAGATTGACACGGTGTAACAAGTGATGGACGCTCTAATTGACGTTCTTCTTCTTCTAATTCTTGCTCTAATTCTCTTTGTTGCTCTTCATCTAATAATTGTAATAAACGTTGATTTGTTTCACCATAATATTTTAATCGTCGTAATACGGTATCTTTAATTTCTTTCGATACATTATGATGAGTTTGTTCATATCGATTATGATGAATTTCGAATAATGTTTGAAGTTTTTTCGAAGACCCATACATACTTTTAAGTTCAATTATTTCAGGTTCAGAACATTCTTTAGCTAAGTCTTGCATAAGTATATCTGTAAATATTTGTTGATCATTATTCCAATTGATACGTCGAAATGCAGAAATTTTTCTTTGAAAATTTAAACTGTGTGTAACCCAATGATGTAAACCATCCCAAGTTGATTGTTGAGTGTTTTCATAGACTCAACGAAGAATATCAATCTACTTAATAAAGTCATTTTTATTCCGAGATTGTGGTTTTTAATGTTTTTATTTGTTCGTGAACTTCATATGAACTCCAGAATATTAACGAATGACCATTACCTAATTTTCTCATTCTCATACGTGCTTGAACAAAACGATCTTTTGTTAAACCATTTCCTAATGTAATAGCAACTTTAAATCCCATTGGAAATTTAAAATCAGTTCCTCGGGTATGAACTATCATCTGAATAAAATATACAACGATCTAATAGTTCACTCGCAGGAAATGTTACTAATGCATAAAGATGCAATTGACGATCACAGGCAATAATAGAATCGAAATCAAAATAAACAATATAATCGATCTTATTTTTATCAGATTGATTCAACCACTTAACAGCAATGTCTCGATTAGTTCCATCAATAAATAATGTTCCAACATCTAAAATAACGTGAATAGTTTTTTGGCAGTCTATTATTTATTTTAAAATATCCTCTGATGTTACATTGATGGGTATAGAAACTGATAATTTTCATTTTTACTTTTTAATAAATTATTAACAACAATTGCATCTGTCTTTTGAAGTTCTGGTAAATCATATTGACGAATATGAACAGGAAGTAATAATTGTGTATCATTAGTTCCGCTAAATCCAGTTATTATTTTTGATCGTAACGAGGACGATAAATCCCAAGCAGAAGTAACTAATTTATATAGAAATTGTTTTGCTTCTCGAGGAAATACAAAATAATGACGGAAATAATTAATAACTATCATATTATATCGGAAAGTAGAAAAGAGATGATCAATGCGTTGTTGATAATCTTTTAAATTAACTCCAATCCATTGTTGAATACTTTTTGGGACATCTTTTTCATCTTCATATAATACCCATTGATCATAAATCGATGTCGGATCAGTTTCTTCTTCATTTAAACAATTGAAACATTGAAATAATTGTGAATTATTTAAACCTGAATAATAATATGAAAGTTATGTTAATACTAAGATAACATCTGGATGACCAAATTCAGGTCTATCAGCGACAACATCCTTTGCAGGAAATGGTACAGCCATTAAACGATTAAAAGAAAGACTTGGATTGACACCATAATTAACTCGATATCGTTTTCTAAAAGTAATTAATAAAAATTTTAATGATAATAAACCACGAACAATGAGAAATAATTGAATATCAATACATGTAAATTTATTAATGAGATGTTCAACTGATGAATGTGTTTCTAGGATAATTGTTAAGATGATTGCTTTATCAGTGTAATGATAATTTCTACTATCGATTCAGTTGTTAGAAATTTTTTGACAAAGTAATGCATATGGTTCATGCGATTGTAAACGAAATTGCGGAAATGCACTGTTTCGTTTAGATGGTTTATAACAAACTTTTTCGCTGAAACATTTTGAAATATTAGCAGAATGTTTTTTAACTAATTCAAGAATTTTTTGAATAGTTTTCCAACGTTCTGTACGTCCATCAACTTGCTCTTGACTACCAACAGTATAAGTTAATTGATATTTGACATGTAAAATTTCATCAGATTCATCTAATACATCACGAATATACTTTTTTAACCATCGTTGAATCGTTAACATAGAACGACCAACATTGAATTCATTTTTTCGACATTTATCAATAGTGAGTAAATCGAATGAGAGAATATCTTCTGGTGAAGTCAATATAATATCACAATTATGTAATCCTTGTTGAAAATGTTTAAAAATTTGATTTATTTGTTTATTATTGAAATTCATATCGCGACGACCTGTAAATGGAAAAATACGTCGATTCAGTAAACCACCTAATTTATATCGTAATGATTGATAATTTGTTGGAAATAATGATTTAAATACTATAATATGGTGGGTGTGGTTTTTTTCTTTCAAGTGGTGCGATGCATATACATACACCCACATGCCCTAGTCCTACTCACACCCTACTCACAGCGAAACCCACACGCACAACCACACATCTAGATATAGATGTTCAAGGTTTCATAGTTGCATTTTACAAAAATGAAAAAAACACTTGGCTTCAATCGAAAAATGTCAGGAATAACACTAGACGAAGAAAATCAACGAATTGAAGAAATGTATCACATGAAATGCACAACCAATAGACTGAAATCCATTGCACTAATATGACGATTGATTTCATCAACATTTTCTTTGTCCCTTTTCTTTTGTTTTGCGTTTTGAATTCTAATAACTGGTCGTTGTCTTATCCGTATCTTGAAAAGCAGATGATGGCTATTTCTTTTTATTTCGAGTCATTGACAGCGGTCTGGAACAGAAGTTTTCTCTGGTAGAACTATTCGTTGAAAAGCATAACGTTTTTCGGTTATCAACAACTATTGATAGATTACAGCCACCATGATAAGGGACTTCGATGAATTAACTACCATTTGTCATATTCGAATTGATCTTAATCATATGGATTGTTTATTTTCAAAATATTGAAAAAAAAATACATATGAAAATGTGACTATTCATGAAGACAATAGAAACGAAATTCGGTTTATTGAATTAAAAATCAATTTTTTCTAGAGTATCAAGCGTTGCAGTTTCATTTTCCATGTCTCTAATAAGATCGACAACACATCATGTACTTTCCACGACTAATGACCAAGCACGTTGCTGACAGGCGACAGATCAAACCAGGTTTACAATCATCTATTAATGGCTTACAAGGTTCATCTTTATTTTGATTGAATGACGACTCAAATCTAAAACGGATTACGAAAAAAACATATTTTATATGAGTTGGATGGAATAATTTCCTTACTTAGAGTCAGCAAAACTGATCATGAGAATGAATATAAGCCAAAATCGCATTTTACTCAGTCTTCGTTCGATTAACTATTAAATAGAAAAGGAGTATGTGTATGTGTTTTGTAGAAGTAAAATACTCCTTGCGCTGCTCTATGTCTACACTCGTCACTTTCTCTTGATAAATAATCTGTAGCATATGCGCTCGAGAAAAAGAATAATTAATGATGAGGTAGGGCACTTGAATAGGTAAGCATTACAAATAATATCGATCAATGCCAATTTTCATTTTGTTAGGGATCCTAGAGCGATACTAGTCTTATTCATCATATCGACAACAAACCAAAGGAGCGAAAAAGGCGCTTAAGCACAAGGCATTGATTGGTCTCTGCTTGTTGCTACTTAAATGTCGCATTATTAAACCGATACGAAGCATAGCATTTATGTTATCGGCCGCATATATATTCAACTTTTATAATTTGCGTGCTTTTTTCTATAAAAAACTGTCGCTGTGATCTAGAGAACAACGAATAGCTAAAAATTTGTTTGAACTTTGTCAGAGACACCCATGCCTTGAGATGAAACGAACTTTTTTTGAATCTTCAATAGGAGTTTTCGTCAAGGGATGAATAATAGCAGAACCCTGGAATTCTGAAGTTCCGAAATATTCTACATATTCTAGAATTTCCTTGAACTCCTTAAGAATCATTTCAGTTCCATAGAAATTCTCATGATTTCCAGAAGGTTCCTACCCAGGCAGTCAAGATCGGAAAAAAACGCGTTTAAACGCATTATTTTAACGTTTTTTTTCGCTTGAAAACGCTTCGAAAAACGGTAAAAGCGCACATTCTAACATGTATAAACGCGATATTTTGTCTTTTAAGTGAAAAAAACGCGTTTATATGCGTTGCTCAAGCGTTTAAAAGTCGTTTTTTGCTGGAAAACGCGTTACAAAACGTTAAAAGCGCACATTTCAACGCGTAAAAACGAGTTTTTTCTCTATTGTTGACTGACTGGGTAAGAGTCAATGGAAGGATGCCATCTACATCACACCAGTTTTTCATGATAATAGCTCTTTTTTCTTTTCTTTATTCCGTTGTAGCTAGCGATATATAAGTGTGAGTATGGGCGTGAGTGTGCGCATTGAATCAATAATCACCTACACCCACAGACAGTTAGCTAATAGCAAAAAATTAATAAACTATGAGATGTGCCTTGAAATTTTGTCGGCTGAAGAAAAATTGTTAGTATGAAAACATCTTAGATAGCTGAATTTATGAAAAATTTGACATCTCAACTTTAGAATTGCAGAGATCACTATTTGAATGACTTTAAAAAATCATTCTGACCAAAATAGCTTACCGCAAAAGGTGGCTTAAGTATTTATTCTCACTGTACTCATAGATTTTAAACATACCTGATAATAGCTATTTGAACGATAGTCGGAACGTCTCATGGAAAGCTTAACATATCTTAAGGTAAAGATACCTGTCATTAAAATTAAACTCACCATAGAATTTGTTATAATGGAGCAGATTATGTATTTCTTTTGTCATCTTTGGATCATTAGAATAGATACCAAGACAAACCATCTGATGGAATCATTAAGCAAGATCGAAAACAATCTTGATATACTTGAAGCATCCTCAATAACGGAATAAATCACTCAAAATATAATGGAGATAGGTGAATTGGATCGATGTGATGCAGTTTACGTACAGTATTCTTTGCCATATTGTATTGAAAATGGTTTTTGAATGAAATCAAAACTTTAGAAAATTCTCTCTTGCAGCTATTTTCTTCGTATTGTGTTTGATAATTTATTTTATTAATCAATCTGCATTGACTAAGTTAAAATCTTTGTATGAATTACCCCTTATTAAACACAGAGTATATCAGCTACGAATGACATTTTTATCTAATGAAACAAATATTCTCACAATCTGTGATTACCAATACATTCATGTCTAACGATAGTTACACTTTTTCTGATTTAGTATAGTATGTTCTATGTTAATTCATTATTCATTTCTTTTCTTCTTGTCAGCTCAGAACCTATTGGTTTTGGGCATTGCAATAATACCATGTTTTTCGATCTGTACGATTGCATTGTTAATACCAAAAAGAAACTGTGACTAGATTGAAAAATCTAGTATACTTAATATCTTGAAAACTTTGAAATGATAAATCATGAAAACAACTTGCATCATTGATCAAAGGTGTGTAAAATATGTTCTTGAACTCAAAAGAGTAGTTTATTAAAAGACATTTCTTGATTAGGAAGTGAAGAGAGAGAAGGAGTGCTTTTACACTGTTCACTGATTAATTGAAATATTTCAAGCATGCAATGTAGAACGCAGTCAGAGAGATGCTGGTGCAACGTTAATGACATTGGTGTGTTGTTGAAATATTATTAATCTTTTCAATTTTGTTGAAATTTCAGGAAATGAACCAAGACAGACAAAAGGCAATAGAAGAGGAAGAAAATATCGCGTAAAAGCAAGGTATAATGGAAATTGCCCAAATGCATCGTATGGCACACCGTAAGCTCGAATGAGAGAAATAATTACTGTAGGCAAACTAAAGAAAAAAAATAGTGACGAGATTGATATAAGTTGAATAGTCATTCTTCGAAATTTTCGCCATTGAAAACGTCGATATAATTGTCTCTTTTGTTGAACAATACGAACAATAAGAGACATACTGAAGAACATAATAATAAACGTCATTAAAATAGCATTGGTTATTGTACCATACATTGTAATTCTCTGTACGGTTGTAAAACATGGAATAGTACACCAATTGATCGAATAGACGAATAACTTCTGACAAGGCGGAAAACAAATAACGTAAATATAAAAAATGAGACCATAGACTATGATTATAGCCAAAGGTAGATAATGAAATAGAAAACATTTTTTTCGTCCGGCTACCCACTTATCATGAAAGATCAAAATGTGCCGTTCAATTGAAGCCCAAGCCATGATAATACCCGTTGTAGTGAAAATACCAATATCTGCAAACTGCCATGCAAGACATGTTATAGGTTTTTCAGGCCATACATGTCCCAAGCGTAGAAAATTGAGCTGTATAGGAAAGCCAATGATTAGAGCATGAAAATTCACGATAAGAAGAACGATAATAACATGATTGTTCAATGAATTTCGTAGATTTCGATTTACGATTAAATAATAGATAAGTACGAGGGAGCAGAAGGCAGATGGTATTAAAAGAAAAAGAAGAAGCCAAAATCGAACTGGTCGAGGTAAAGATACTTCTGGATATAATGATTCTATTGAAGCACGTTCATTGACAGAAGAGCTATATTTTGAAAAAAAGGTATCTGTCTCCATTTGAATAAGGCAATATGAATGAAGAATTATGATCCTTTCTATTTATTTTTACAATTTATTTCTAATGAATATAAGATGAGAATGACAAGAAGAAAAACTAAACAAGAAGCATTATTTCATCTTTTTGTTTTTTTTTTTACTTAAGAAAAGCTCTTTACGACGTACACTATTATTTGTATTTAACTTTTACTATGTGCCCACTAATCATGTTTTAATTGATTCTCATTCCGTTTGATTTCTTTTTCTTTGTATTCATTCTAATTATAGATGAATTTATCGTTCTATTGAAACGTAGGATATTATGCATTAATTTTAATTTTAATTTGTAGTTCTTATGCAGGCATGAGTGCATCCGTATAATTATCTTTACAGGTTTATCAAAGGAGAAACTAATTTTAGCACATGTGTGTATGCAGTCAAAAAAAAGCTTTTTTGAGAGCATCAACGTTTATGAAAAGAAAATACCGTATATCCGTTAAAATGATTTTTACTGTAAACGTGTACATATGTACAACTATATTTTTCATTCTTTTTTTTTGTTGGTACGTGTTTATAGGGTCGATATTATCAGCGTTTTCACAACCAATTTGCCTCACATGCTTGAAAACGCTAAAAGAATTTAGTTTGATATGTGTTCGGAAGAACAAATTATCAATACGATTGAAAATCTTATTAATCGTCATTTTAATACTCTCAAAGAGACTCATGTAATCATTTTTAAAGTATTATTTTTGTTTCTGTTTTTACTTCAAAATCACAAATGTTTTAACAATCATTAAAAATAAATTATAATTGTTTCTAAATGAAATTCTTACTTTCACTTCATTTCAGAATTTCAAGATTTTGGTTGCCTTCTAAATAAATGAAAGTTCTTTTTCTTTAAGCACAAGTAATGTGACGTAAGCGTCGCTAACCATCTATTGAAAGAATATGATCGCGCTAAACATGTGGTAAACGATCATACGCTATGTGACGTGTGAATTGAATAATACTGTTTGGGATGCTTCTGTATAGTGAAAATAACTGGAATATACGAATAATTACAGTACTCATCGATAGAAACTGCGCTTTGAGTTATTTTTTGTACTTATACATTTTATTTTTTTAATGGATTTTTATGTATGGTGAACAATAGAGGACCTTAGTATTTCTAGTCAGGAATATAACAGAGACCTTGCGGCGTTTTGGATTTATTATATCATGTTCTGTCGTAATTTAAAGACACATGAGAAGTGAGTTTTGCTTGTGTTGAGATATCCAACTTAAAGGATGAAAACAGAAAATCATTCCAAAAAAAGCTTGTCTTTAACAACAACACAAAGAAAAGGTTATCGTATGTCAATAATTTCTCGAGTACTTTGTAGCGTAACCCCGCTATCATATTATTTGAAACAGCACATTTCCAGAAATTCGTTTGTTATAAAAATATTTACGATTTAATATCGAATTAGTGTACACTCAGTCGAATGACATAAATCGCCCTTACTTCGTCTCTGTTAGGAACATTTGCTCAAACTATTACGAACTTCTAACTATTCATTAATACACAAATAAGAAAAGAAGAGGGTGTGGGTGTGGGTGTGGGTGAATGTGGGGTTGGAATGCCACTTCATTAGCACTTACACCCCACACCTCACACTCACACCCACACCCTTCATGTATCCTGTTCTGTATTGCCGATCAGCAGGAGAAGATGGATGTGACATAATGATCTTTTGCGTCACAAAAACTTTTTCTTTTACAATTTTTATTATATTTATCATCATCGATTACACCTTATACCAACTAAAAATGATGAGTGTCACCTTTATGATGATAATGCGTGCTATTTCTAGCATCGTTCGACAAGAATTTCAAATGAGAAACGTAAGATAAGACAAGCATGAACAAAACTGCAGATTGCGACTTGTTCATTGGTGCTCGAGTTGAGTTTTAGTTTACATTTATTGTTTTTTTCATATCTCTACCAGATTTTCAGCAAAATCATACGTGAGTTTACTAGACCTATCTTCTGCGCCTGAAGAGTCTGTAAACTCAGTGAAATACAGTTATATTTTTCACAGAAAATGAAAAATACATAAGCATGAAGAGTATTATCATCTTAGTGGGATATTTTTGAATTTTCAACTAAACTAGATGAAAATAGTGAATATAAAACGATTTTTGGATATGTAAGCTACTTCAAATGTAACCAAACTTTCCTATATTCTGCAAAAATCTTTTCTGCTTCACTATTTTCTATGAAAATTGAGGAATTGGAAACATCATCACAATCAACACAACCTACTATATACTAATGATGATGAAACATTTTCTTTTCGCGTATTATTGAATATGTATTTTTTTTTCGATATGTGTGTACTATATAAATAGTAACTTAGAATGATTTTTTTTATTTCTTGAGTTATCTTTATTCAGATATAGGATTCTGATGCTTGAGAAAATTATGAAATAAATTTATTATAAGATGGCTGAGTGGTCAAATATATGCTTCACTTTATCGAAAATTATAGAAAATGTGATGTATTTCCTATCTAGTGTTTTGGTATGCCCTGCTCTGCCCTGTCATACTGAACAAGACGGCTAGGGAATTTTTATCGTATCCCACCGCTCAGCAGAATAGGGCAGAAGAAAAAAAAAGTTATTCTATGGTCATCTCTGGTGTCCCCGCTTTATATTATTGTCGATATTCTAATGACCATCAAGGTTATGTGTTCTTAATTATTAAGTGCAACCAGGACGAAATAATTATTTCAATCAGACTAATCTATTTAGAAAGCAATAATAGAAGTGGAAACGCAATATGTGGATGTCCCATGATGTTTCATAGAGATCGAATCGAATCTGATTTTTGCATTTTGATCTATAATAGATAAGTTAATTTATCCACAAACAATAATAAAGCTAAGATAACAAAAGCAAAAATTTGTACGAGCATATTTAAGCATTGCAGAATGTTCACTGTATATGAGAAGACATGATACAATTAGGAAAGGTTAGAACAATACAAATGCATGACAACACAAGCAAGTAGATAATAAAGCGTTTCTCTAGTTGAGACGTGTGAAAAAAAAACGAAATATATTCATGTCAAGAATGAATTTTAGTCAATAACGAAAAGTCTGTTATCATTTCACAGTAGATTGATGCATACATGCGACTGTTGTTCTAAGATTTTAGTGAGTCGTGACCATGTGGTTTGACCAACCCGTCGTTGTTGTCGCCAGGATGTAAGCTGATTTTTGAACTTACTACGTAGTTCCGGCAGTGATGAGAAACATACAAATGGACAGGAAGAGATTCTATTATATATGATAAATTTGCTGAAAATGATGCCCACTACAGCAAGTTCTGCTGGCAAACCACATTGATAAGCAAAAATAACACTAACCCAAGGCAGATAGAATAAAATGTAGACAGATGAAATGATGAGCAGTTGCAGAATCATCTTTCGATGTTTTCACCAATGAAGTGGTTGACAAGCACGAATTTTCTGCAATACTACACGAATAACTAGAGCCATACAACCGATCATAATGAGAAGAGTTGAAACAACTTGATGAAACATAAGATCCCATGTGGCTAATACAGTTCGATCGAATGCACACGGAATATATATACATCTCCGGCTAAGAAACTATCGAATGGAGTTCCACAAGGCTTTTCATAATAGACAATACAGTAATAAACAAAATAATAAATTATAATGATATATGGTGGTAAATAGTGAATCAAGAAACGATGTCTTCTTGTTGCTATCCATTGCTCATGAAATATAAGTATATGTCTTTCAATTGTGGCCCAAGTAAACAAAGCTATTTGAAATGAATAGCATGAGTAGTCGAGGAAAGCTCAAAACAGATAGAAGACAGGAGATGCTGACCAAGAAGTTGAATGGTAATCATTGCGAAGAAAGAAGAGAATATTGGTCAATTCGTATACAAGAACAAGTAAGAGAATAGCGATGACAATATGATTATGAAGTGCATGATGAAGTGCTCTATCCGAAAGAAGATAGTAAAGTGTAAACAAAGTGACCACAATTGATAATATGTCAAAAATGAGGAAATACCAAAATCGAATATAATGAGGAATTCTGAATTCCAGTAAAGAATCTGAATTCAGAACTATAGAGTCATTGCTTGAGTTTGACATCGTTTTAAAAACAAAACTCGATAAATGAGTAGAAGAGTAGTTCAGCAAAAAAAATAGTATGGATGAAGACAAGCGTACAAGATTTCAGGTACCTAATTCAATGTGACAATCAAATCGTCATCACAAATTATTTTTATCTCAAGGAAAGTTGCATTTTTAGCTAAGCATATATCAGATGTTGCGCTTGTCAATTAGATTATTTATTAGATTTAATTTTTTCGACAGTATTGAATGTAAAACTGCGAAATCCAAGCTTAATGATGTAGGCCAAGGGAAAACTGGCCTCATTCTTCAACGGTAGCATTCTTTTGCTATGAAAGAAGGACACACTAAGCTTCACATAACTCATAAGAAAGGAGAACTGATTCACAGTCCCAACAGGGATGTCAATCGTGAAGTACAAGAACTATTTCTTTTCTGCTTTTGTAGACATTAAAGTATCGATATTGAGTTTTTATCATAGGAAGATGCAGCAAAGCTTCTTCTTTCAGTATATATATAGCTTTTTGAAAAATGACCAGATTGTGAAAGACTTATATTAGATCAAACTTTGACTTCGCTACCATATTTTCGAAGAAATTTTCGTCGTTTTGCAAATTTTCTCAATTCTGGAAAACTACATTGCTACTTGATTTACCATGAAAAAGAACATTTTTATATTAACCAGGATGTCAGACGGCGTTAGCTACCTTCATCTATTAAGTACTTTAAAACGATCCACTGGAATAAATTTTAAAAAAAACCACCATTGTAATATGATTTGTTCTGGATTTGCATGAACAACCCATTTCTAAAACTTTTTTAGCGTCTTGCTCAAAACACGGTCTCTTGGCTAAAATATTGAAATAACTCCCACTCAACTCGTCGTATGAGAGTGTGGTTGTGGATCGGTGGATGTAAGTGTGACCGGTCTACGCTAACACTCACACCTGCTTCATGATATTAGTACAAAATACGTAAAGTTAAAATTTCTAGCAGATTATAAAATGTTTTTCGAAAGTACTCTTCTAACGCAGATTATCTATCTCGACAAGATCAGAAATAATGATAATTATTTTCCAAAGCTATAATTTGATGAGTGTATGTTTTTTTTTATGTAGATCATATGAGAGGAGCTACCGAGACTTACTTTTCCGGACTTATTTCTTCTTCGGAACTTATTTACTTATTAAGGATTTATTAGCTGTCATGCTATTTCAGTACAAAGACACCTTTACCTTCACCCACAACTACACCCTCAACCTTCATGTGCTGTGAAGCAGTATGAGAGTTATCCCAAAATGCTGACGAACTTATTAAAAAGTCCAAATAAGTCCCGAAAAAATGAGTCCCCGTAGCTACTGGTTGGTCTATAAAAATCATAATAATTTTGATGAATCTGAAGTTGATCTACAAGATAAGTTTTTACCAGAGATCTTGACAATGATTTGCTAAGAAACCTTTTTTTTTCATTTTTGTTTTAATCATTTTTAATTGAAAGCAAAAGTCAAGTACTCTCAATCTAAGCAATGTCAATATTGCTAGATTCTTCCATTCAAAATTTATAGTGCGATCTTAAGACGCTACATCAAAATTCTCAAAATAGTGCTTCTTTAATTCTTGTCGTAACAAAATTGAGATTTCAAACATTTTGATCTAGCATTGCATCATCGGAAAATACAGATTTAAGTCTATTATTGTAGAAGTCATTATATACTCAACCGCTACAATTTGTTAATAGCATCCGTTCAGGACAAACGTCAGAATTCGATGAACCATACACAAAATATATAGTCCCATGTATTTCTATCGCTTTTATTGGTGAAATGAAATCAAGTCAAAATGAATTGCAAAGATACTGTATCGCATTTCAATAACCAAATATTAAAGACAACGATTCATTTTTTTTTATTCTCTTTTTAATTATGTGGCTCTGGTAGATTGCAGATTTCTCTCCTGCCAATACTCAATTTCGTCAGTGCAGCATGGTTTTTTTTATATCAGATCAAATAATGTACATCTAGATGAGCCGCAATAAATAGTTTTCTATGCACTCAGCACATTGTAGCACGAAGTGATGTTGTTTTAATTCATATTATTTTAGAAGATAGAAATTAAATAAAGAGATAAGTTTTATTATGTTTGTCTTATGAAAAAAGACAGATCTTGCGTATTACACATAAAAATTTTAAAAAAAACAAGCTTTTTCTTTAATACAAATTTTCAAGCATTATTGATCATTTTCTTCATATTATTTTATTAGTATACAATTTATGCACGTTATACGTTATTAATGATGTCATTGCCGTCATAAAGAGGACGCTCCATATAATATTTATATAAATAATATTTATTATCATGCTACAATCAAATAGCTATACTCTACGTCTGTATACACTCTTGTTTGAATAGGGTGTGACAAGAGAAGCAAGTATGTAAGAAATAATAGATTTTATCGAAGAAAAAGTCTTGCTTTGATGATGCATTTATGACACCTTTATTCTTATTTGTTTTTGTCATGCCTGTAAGCTTTGCTTATATTTTGTTTTTGTTCTTCACATATGATGATGGTAAAGTTACAAGTTAGAAAAAGAAGAGAGAATAGATTAATTCTAAAGCTGATAAATACATTCGGTTAAGTTTAAATTTTCCAAATGCGAAACCATAGAATAAACAATTAAATTATCTGTCAATCTTGCACATTTAATTGACCACCAAACAATTACTATGTACGGTAAATAGGCACAATATCATTTTATCCCATTTTTTTCTCTTAATTTGTCTTCAATATTTATTTGAAAAAAATGCAATCAGTTTTATACAACTTTTAAAGACGTATTCCATGTATAAAAAATCAGGCGAATAATCAGATTTAAATCGATTATAATCGATTAAACATTGTGCAAAAAAAATACCATTTTAATCGATTTTCCTTCAGAGTAAATGGTAAAATCTTTAATAAATTTTCTTAGATTTTTCATCGATTATAATCAATTTTTTTCATGAATTTTTAATCGATTTTAATCTGATTACTCGCCTAGTTTTTGTTTAACATGAGATAAACATTAATCGAAAAAGGTAATAAGCATGTTTTTCGTAACAACGTCAGCCAGTTACATTATTGAAAAGTTCTCGAATGATTTATTGTATTTTCACGTATGATCGAAAACTTTTTTCGACTGTCAATTCTACAAAGATATTTCATTTCTCCATCATTTTCAACATTGAGGTATATGTGTTAGTTCGATAATTTCAGTTCTTTCAAGAGTAAAGCTGAAAATCATGACAATCAATAACACAAGGATATTTTTAGGCAATGTCGTACGATCGATAATCTATTTATATAGTCGATGTTTGTTGTAATATAAAATTTCAGGATAAGTCATGACTTTCATGTTTGATTTATGCGATGAGTCATCCTAAGTTATCTGCAGAAAGGATAAGCAAAGAAAAGAAAAAAAAATACATTAATTTTGTCTTACTCATTCTTTGCTTCAAGCTAGTACAGATGAAAATAAAAGAATAAAAGTCATTAACCGATCAAACGAACGTAATGAGTATCAAATTAAGACAAAAATCTTATTCATATTCAAGATGAGAATACGCAGAGATAACCAAGCTGCATTACAAGTAAACACATTACAAAGTGCTCATGGCACTGTAATGGTTCTTGCATGGATGGTATTCGCTTCAGCAGCTATTCTATTTGCACGATACGGTCGTACGTTACGTTTTGGTTCTAAGGAAAAGTTATTAGGTGAAAAGAATTGGTTTCAAATTCATCGTTTGATTGCTTGTTTAACTACAGTGACAACTCTACTCGGCTTTCTGCTCATTTTGGCTGAAACACAAGGCACATGGATAACATCTGATGAAGGTCTTATATTTGTCCATTCTGTTCTTGGTGGTATAATTGTTTGCTGTGCACTTTTACAATCATGGATGGCACTATTTCGTTGTCATCCAGAAAGTTCATTTCGTTATATTTACAATTGGCTACATCGAATGACTGGAGCATTGGCTTTTTTTCTTTCGATACCAACCATCTTTATTATGGTTACAATTTTCAATGAAAATCGAACTGGTATGATCGTTATTCTTTCACTTTGGTCTGGTTGGGTGGTTTTTATCGTTATTATTTTGGAAATTATTCAATTTCTTCGAAAATTATCCTTGGAAGCAGTGAATAAGAGAAATGATACTGAACTAGCTGAGTACACTACATATTCGAGTGTCAATGATAGAAAGAGTGATGCAACTGATCTGGCACCTTGGAATAATCGAATATTAATTTTGTTTCTATTGCATATTGTTATTTCTATCGCACTCGCTATTGCACTCATTGTTCTTATTTGGAAATAGACTTAGAGAAAGATCGATGTCGAAATCAACTGGTATTTAATTTAGCACGAACTCTTTATGCTAACAAATTTGTAAATTTTTTTTGTACATTTGTAAATCGAAATAAAGAAATAATTTGAACTGATAAAAGTTTGCATAAATATTTCGCTTTGTACAAAATTAAACCCAAGTCTTGCAAATAGGAAAGTCATCCCAAATTATCTGTCTGTACAAGTCTTCAGTCAATGATTAATATTACGAGGGTATGAGTATGGATGTGTGCTTGTGGGTGTGGGGTTGGCGGTTAGGGTATGGGGGTGTGGGGGTGTGGGGGTGTGGGTGTTAATAAATAGAGGAACCACACCCGCCATCATGTGATATTTTATTTGGTGATTATATTCTTCTTTAATACAGTATTAGCAAACCATTTTTTGATTTATGTTCTTACAGTAGATTTTTATCGAAAGAAATCCTCGAAAAATCGTTTAAGTTTAATGCTGTCAACGGATGGTAAACCATGAATTGTATCATCTAATTCATCTATTTGGCCTGTGAGTAACATTATTCTTTTCTTTTTAAGTTGACAGCTACTGTGAAATTATGATTTCTGTTTTATTTCATTTTTGTTTTTATAATTATGCTTTTTTGTAGATGGTGGCTGTTCTAGCAGAGATACCTCATCCTGTGAGAGAATATCATAAAAATATGATGTTGTTTGGTTTATAGCATTCGACGATTACACCAGATCCTGATTGATTATTATCGTCTATTGTCCATGATCTTATGGTTTTACAGAATGATGGTTTATTAACTGACATTAGTGGTGAAAGTAATCGAAATTTTAATTTTAAAAAAGTAGAGAAGAAGTCTGGCAAGAGTTATACGAGTCTAAAGTGTTCAGCAAATCTCATTTTCTGTTTCTATTGCTCTCATCTTAAAATGAGATCCTGTTAACATAGAATCTACTGGAAAATGAAAAGCAACACAATTACGTGTTTTTCTCTTATATATTGCTTTACCTTTTGCTGTTCATTTTCTACCGCCTCAGCATCAATCGTTGTCCTCACTTTTCTTCATCTACATTAGAACTTTACGTTTTTTCAGAACTCATAATGATTTATGAGATATGAGATTGTCTATCAACGAATACTTAACTCAGCTTCCAATGGTTTTTGGGAGATGCAATGAACTATATTTGGTTCATGCGCTGTTACATCTATACGAGCAATGTCAATCGTTGGACGGATTAGTTTTTCACTCGATGTTTGCATTAGAACGTGTTCTGCATTACTATTCGAAGCTTACACATCACAATATTTCACAAGGATCTCAAATAGCTTATTGGCATTGCGTTAGTCGAGAACTTGGAGTATTAGATATGCCAATATCGATATAGCTATCTTTATCTAATAGATAGTGTGTTTTTTTATGGTACAGAAATTCGGTGCCATTTTTAAGGCTCCTCAAAGGCTCATGTAGACTTGAAATCTCTTGAAATTTTATAAAGTCTCATGGAGTCACATGAAGTCTCATGAAATCTTCTGAAGTCTTTTGGAAATTTGAAGTCTCTTGAAGTCTTTAAGTCTGAAGTTCACTGTTTCCCCTCGGATGTTATTCCATATGAATCATCCGATTATATGTTATATTCTTAGGATGTTGGGATTGTGGGTGTGAGAATATGGATACGGATGTAGGTGTTCATTGTCTTTCAATAACTCTCACCCATCCACAGTCACACCCGCACCCTGCTTTTTTGCTCCAACAGCAAAAGACAAATAGAAGCAGATGGTAGGGTCAAATAGCAGTTATGTACTCTCCTCTATTCATACCATAACCACATCAATATTATTTGCTATGAAAACAAAATTAAACATTTTTGTCTACATATGCCAGAGGGGTCTGTAGTTTGTTACTTTCTGTATCTTCTACAATTACTAAACTTGCTGAAGAAGTTTTGACAATGATCAGAAGACCTTCGATCGTGTGAGTTCTGTTTTTGCAACTTATAATTGAAATTTGTTTCGGATAGCGAACACAATAAAAATGAAGTATTTTTCAAAATGAATACAATAATTTTGAAGATATTATTCGGATAGGTTTTGTTCTTGATACATGATCAGTGCTCATCTTTACAGAAAAAGATTCTTTTTGATTGATTTCAAGATGATAAGGCTAATTGTCAATTGTTTAACAATCAAGTTGCATTGGCCCTTGATGTTTAAGTGAATACAAATGAGACTAAAAAAAAAGTTGATTTTTTACTCCCTATAATTCTATATTGAAATAGAAGAGCAACCTGAAACTTTCGATTCCACAGACAAATTTTAGAAAGGGAATAAAGCTATGTGTAGCAGTTACAGATCTATATTCGTATTTTTCTCATCCTATGTTATTTCTTTATGTAGAGAACTACCTTAGTACAGCATTCAATGGACTAATAATCATGTTCAATAATTTTTTCTTAGCAATGGACTTGATAATACTATGTTTCTTCTATGTTCACAACTTGATGGCCATCAATTTTTACAGCTCTATGAAATCTGTATGATTAATCGTGAATCAATTTATCAAGCATTGAAAAGTGAACCAATCAATGTATATAATGAAACATTATACCAATTAGTGATTATGTTACCTTTCTACATGAGATTATAGGTTATGTTCCATTACGACATACTATTCTTCAACCTAAGTCATCATCTTTACCTTTTTCTACTGTTTGCAAACTTATGTAATTGGACTGACATCTATATCTATAAGAATAAACAATAAATATGATAAAAGATTTATTTCGATAGCCATCGATGAATGTTTATGACAAATATTGATCACTCTTATAGAGTGCAATATTCGACGAGTATACACAGAAGCAGCAGGATCGTTTCATAGATTTTACTATTAAATTCAACAGAACTTTATGTGCAAAATACAAAACAAAATTAACAGTAAATATTTGTTACAAAATTAATAAAATAATTCGATTTTACAGCATAACAGAAATAAAAATGATTTTTATATTCTGAAAATAAAAATAATATTTGTTATTAATAATGACAGTTGTAATGAAATTAATAAATCAAGTATATATTTTATATTTATCATATTCAATGATAACATCAATATTTCAAATATTGCATAATTTTTACTTTTCGGATGATCAGATTCCTTTGTCATTATAATTTTTTCATCACAAAAATAATATTTAAATTAATGAATTCGTTTCTTATCCAGGAGATTTTTAATACTCAATAGTCCTGATTTGATTTTGACCTTTTCATAAAAATAAAAGTTTTGTTGTCATTTTAATAAATTCATTTCTAATAAGATCGTGACTAATTTTTATCATTTAGAAAAATATGTGTCTATTTCGATTTTGCTTTGAAATTAATATTCATAAAGAAAATCAAAAACAAGTCTACAAATTATTTTCATCAATGCAACAGTCAAATGCTTCTATGAGATAAAAGCTTTGATGAGTATTTATACAACCTTTTTATACGAAATAAAACATTTTTCTATTTCATACTCAGAAAAAAATCAATTTAACTTATCAATCTGTATCCATAAAAAAATATATGTGTATGTTATTTCATACTTTTCAATTGATAACATAAATTAGAAAAAAAAAACAAATCGAATAGTATGATATTTTTTTTTTCCATTTAATCATTCAATTAAACATACAATAGTGATAGACAACTTCATGATTCATTTAATTTCTCTGTGTTTAAGTTAACAAGATATATATATTTTTATCGATTCTATGCTTGTACTTTTTCTTATTTATCGAATCTTTAAATTGTCATCAAACATAATGAGGGTGACTGAAAAAAAGACAAGAAATATCATTAGTACATCATCGTTAAAATATAATTTGTTTTGCATTAATATGAATCTTCTTATATTATTTTTTCGTTAACAAAAAAGCATTCATGCAAAAAGAAAACGTATACTTTGGGTATAGGTAAAGTCTTGAGGCATAATCATATATTAACCATTATTAAAATGAGTTATTTGACTAGTGTTGTTCAAAAAGCAGGCGTGTCCGGATTTTGTGAGATCGGAATTCGCCAGCAATTCTGAACTTAAACATTCATCGATAACGATCAGTCATCAACTACAGTTAAACGGAGCTAAAAGAACTCATAGAAGTCGCGATATCATCGGAACTCTTGACACTTTAGGAATTCTAAGAACTTCTGAAACGTGTGGTCCGAGTTTATTGATGATTTCTGAGAAGATCTTCACTTTTCTATCCGATATATCAACAACCACACACTCACCCATACTCTCTTCCCACATACACTCTTTCTTTAGTTTCTTGAATTTTGACAGTTCTTGAGTTCTGAGAGTTTCTTGGATTGTTCCGCTTAATGATCCACTAATACTCATGAAATCCGGCTACTCCTATTACATTCAAATCTTCGATCATTATTTTGTCGATCAATTACGATAGATGTTTACAAGAGAAGGTAAGCGACAATTAATATAGGAAAACGAAAGAAGTTACGTTAGTTCTTTTCTAAGATTTTTATTGAATATCTAATATTAGAAAAAAAATTTTAATGAAAGAAATAATTGAAAAGAGTTAGATATTATTTTGAAAATAGTATTCAGTTAACTATGTAGCTTGAAAGAAAAACGTGCGTACTTATCTGAAACTTTGAGAGACTCGCGTTAACTTGCAAAATATTTTTCCTGTCAGTAAATCTCATGCACGAACATGCATAGCCATGTGAAGTATCGACAAGTATTGGGTAGCTATAAATGTGAACAGTAACATATCCATAAGTCTGCTCTTTTCAACCACATACATGCAATTACAATTTGTTAGACAAAACATTCTTGATCATTCATGAGTTTTATTCTTACAAATATTCGCAAATAAGATTCCAGGGTGTTCATACGAGATTTATGACTTATATGTAAATGCCGATGTATTATTTGTGTATACCTATAGGATGATCAGAATTTCGTTAGATGCTGCATGTCAATATGAAAAATTCGTATTGATGAAAACTATTACCACAGAAATTCTATATCAATGTGCAGCTTTCAGCTATTTTGCAGTGCACATGCTTGTCCATGCAAGAGTTAAGTGTTTTTTTTTTCGTATATTTGTTTATTTTTTGCTAAAATGAGAACAATCTTCTATATAACCAAACTAGGTAAACCGAAGTCTTATTTTCTTTTTTCAAAGTCATTACAGTCATTAGGAGTCTTGTACACATTTACCTAATAGTTATTGGACAATTATAATATGCTTCAGGTCTCATTGCACTTCTAAGATCAGTAGATAATCGAACAGTAAAAAAGTTCATGTTGTAAAACAGGATATGTATGTTCTTGCATTGCATGTGATAATAAAATGTATATATGCATAGATTTTCACTGCCTATGATCGAGAATATAGCATCTACTGCGACGCGTTCACATGCTTGTCATGTAAAAATGCATTGCACATGTATAGGTAGCATTTTGCCTGCAATTATAGACATTTTTCACGTTAAATATCAGAATAACATTTTATGATCAAATCGACACCATCTGTTTGTTTTTAGTGTTTAGTCGCATGTCCCATTTTCTTATAGAAAGCCACTTAAAAACACAAATTTTCTTGAGCTGAGTTTTTTTTTCAAGTTTTGAAATAATTAAAACGAAGACAAGAACGAATATTAGTCAGCACTCTCTTTAAAAAAATTGATTTTTACATATTTTTAATAGATTTGTTTTAATAAGACATTTCACAATCGATGATTTACACTTTGATTTTCATCTCAATTAGCTGTCTGAATCACATCGACGAAAAAAAAAAAAAAATCTTATTTCAATGAAAAATAAATATCTTTTAGGGTATATTATACTTCTAATCTGAAATTCAGATATTCAGAAATTAAACTATGCGCGGAAACGCATAGATAAGTTATCTCTCTTAGTAAATAATTGAATGTCCAAAATAATGAAAAGATCTTCAATAATCTAATTCCCACTTTTAGGCTTAACTCTACAGTGTTTTTATATGGTTTCTAGTTTTCTTATATTTTCAATTTTATTCCAAATATCGTGGTTTGATGTTAAGGAAAAAATGTTGTAGATCTTTACTAAGTCATGTAAATAATTCATAGAATTGAAGTAAGTTATTCAGAAGAATTTTGCAAGAAACAAGAAAAAAAACAAATATATTTTTCGATTAGAACCTATTTTTTTCTTCTGTACTTTATAGAAAAACTCATATGAAAATGAACATAAAACCTTATCAATGCTCCTAAGATGAAAAATGTTTACAATTGAAAAGAATATTGATTATATAAATAAATATGAAATCTTATTATAGTATGATAGTGAATGATGTCTCAATTGAAATAAAATCAGAGATGAATTGATTAATATATTTCATTCATTTATGGTTTCATGAAAAAACTATTATGTAATGAAAACCGAAAAAAAAATCGCCGATTTTCTTGCTTTGGCGGTCCCTTGCAGTTTACTGCTAAAATTGATCTGGTTTTGAGATCAGAAGCAATATTTATGGATTAAATTTTTGTTAATATGTTAAAAGTTCTTAATTAAATAAAGTCATATTTCAATGAATATTTTCGGTTAAATAATTAATTTAGAAGAAAAACTTGTATAATATGAATGTTTCATTATAATATATCTTCACATTGTTGTTTTATTTTGTAGAATGTGAATCTTTATGTCACCTTGAAAAACTAATCTGAATAAGATATTTGAGTAAAATTTTGTTAACATATATTATTTCAAATAAAAATTAATCAAAACAAAATGATTTGTTGTTTTAGAAATTATTTTTTATCAGAAAGTTGTAACTAATTCACATAGAAAATATTTAATCAATCATTTATAAACGTAAATTAAATAAAATTATTCGAATTACAAATGAATAATGTCTGTGAGAACAATGTGATAAACTATATTCTTTTCTATTACAGATGGGAAAATCTAACGTTAACAACTCTGTTATTTCAGTCGAAAACTCAATTGATGCACAAAATTCTCATGTTAACAATCAGCAAGTTGAGAATTCAATAATAAATCAATATAATCAAAAAGAAATTGTTCCCATCAATAATCAAGCCAAATCTTTTTCCATGACTTCAACAACTTTGTATATCTACTTTTCTTCTTTTTGTTTTTTATTCATCATAATATAAATAATAATATTTTCATTAGGAAGACATCGTATTGGTCAAAACCTCGAACTTCAACAATTATATGTGAATTTACTGTATTCATAATTGTAATAATGATAGCTGGTATACTAATAGTTTGTTTTACTTCATCAAAACAAACAAGTATGTTCTTTTTTTTTCTTTTTAATAGAAAAGTAATTTTTATGTAAGGATAATAAAATCAGACGAAAAATTTTTTTAAAATATTTTCTAAACAATTGATCACTTTTTAGAGTTGTTCTTTTACTAGGGGAACGTTCTTAAAGACTCTTTGATACATATATATTGTTCTTGTATAGAATTTTTTATTTTCTAAAAATCTTCAAAGATAATAATCGATTTGACAGAAACAGTGAAATTGACGTTCTATATTCAAATTTCAAGTATTTAATCAACACAAGATTCTATAACTTGTTATCCTAATCAAGAATCCTTTAACAAATTCCCTGAGAGTCTCCTTAAAAAAACTTCAGGAATTTCCCGCACGGAGTTCTTGGAGAGTTATAAGAGATTTTGTCGAGGATCCAAATGGATCGTTCAGGGACCAACAATTTTCTCTATCGTAATACCAAATATTCGATTAATTTTTCTTTTTAAATTATACTGACTTGTGCAGTTGTTTTTGTGATTAATCTAAATAAGAAAAAAAAATGTATATTTGATTCTTAAAATAGTACTTGCCATTGCAGTTATTATTGCTTTCAACCGAAATAAAAAGATTGTGTAAATAAAAAAAAGACAATTATTTTTTTTTCAATAAATACTCATTGTCAATTTATCGTTGAAATCATTTTAAATAGAAAAACTAATTTGATTTTTTCCAGTGGAGATTTATCTTCTTTTAATTGTGCTTCACTTTAATTTCTATAAACTAGATACAATATTATTTGTACAAAATCATATCCGTCGTTTCAAAATGATAAAATGTATCTAAGTAAAAAGAATTTCATTAATGTCTTAAAATAAAACTTATTATTGAAGTTGTTGTCGAAGATTTTTATAGCAGAAAAAATTTTAAATAAATATTTTGAACTGATACTTTGTGTTCCATTTATATTTAAAATTAATCTGAAAACAAAGCATAATTTTTTTTGTAATTTATTAGATTAACAACTGAAATTGTCGATTAGTTGTTCTTTAATGCTTATCTTGTCTTTGTAACAAGCTCGATAAACTTGTAATCAATCATTTGGTTATACTTCTCATTTATGAACATATATGTGATTTAGAATATGTTTATGATATTCATGCTCTTCATGTAATAAGATCAAGAGAAAAAAGTTCCTTTGGTCCTATCCATTGAGATACTTCTCGGGGAATGACCAGTAAATGTCTGTAGATTTTGCAATTTTCAGGAAACTCGTCAGTGATTTTATAAGAAAGAGTCGATTAGGGCATCGAATGTCTTTACTATCTTTTCATTTGTTGTAATAGAAGGTATGATTGAATTTTTTCATATTTGAAAATTATTTTGACGCATTTTTCTTTCAAGGATAAAAATAAGCCATCGAGAAACCATCAGATTTTCTTCGACTATATTTATGCTAATTAACGAAGAAATGAACGGTGAAGTTAAGAATGAAAGATTTATCCATGAGACAAATTGTCATAGTCTGTCAATTGCTACAAATCGTTTATGTACAAAAAAAAAACGGATTTAATGCTTAGATGATATTATTGAAAAACAGTAGCATTAGCAGTTTTTTATGTCAAAATAATTTGGAATATCAGTTTTTATATTAAGTTTATGTTTTGGCTTGTATTTTTATTTATTCATATGATTAAATAGTGATTGAATGTCACTTATTATCGTTTCAGAGTATCTGAAACGTACATTCAAAGCACTTTTTTAAAACCAGTGATGCATTTTTTTATGAAATTCAACAGTAGATTAACAACAGTGAACTGATAAATACAGTGATTGATGTATTCTTCTCTTACTATAACTGTCTCACATGCTAATCCGATAACTTTTACCAGTATAGTTTTGATATTCAAAGATCGAGCACTGTCAAATAAGCAAAGATGAATATTTGCAATCGAACAACTCGTTATACATTGAATGATTTTTATTTTGTTGTTTAGTTAAAAAATGTGAGCTGAACTTCGTATTAACAATGCCAAATCCAATTGAATACAATTATGGTCCTCGATCTGTCGCTGTGGGTTATTTCAACAATGACACTTGGTTAGATATTGTTGTTGCAAATCGTGTTGTTGGTACGATTGTAGTTTTTTTTGGTTATGGTAATGACACTTTTGAAATTCAAACACCCTATTCGACTGGTAATGACTCTTCTCCATCTATGGTTGCAGTTAGTGATTTCAATAAAGATAATCGGTTAGATATCGCTGTCGCAAATTTTGGCACTAACAGCATAGGTATCTTTCTTGGATATGAAGATGGATTATTTGAAGAACAAATATTGATTTCAATTAGCTCATCTCGTCCACTCTGGATACACATTGCAGACTTTAATAATGATACATTACCTGACATTGTTACTGCGAATTATGGGATCAATAGTATTAGCGTACTGCTTGGATATGTGAATGGAAGTTTCTCAAACCCAGCTATGTATTCAACAGGCTATGATTCACATCCTTTCTCAGTTATTTCTGGAGATTTAAATAATGACAACAAATTAGATCTTATTATTGCCAATTCAGCCACAGATAATATAGGTATAATGTTTGGAGATGGCTATGGTAACTTTAAATATCAAAAAACATTGTCTACAGGTTCTGGCTCTCGTCCATACTCCGTTGTTGTTTCTTATTTGAATGACGACAATCTACTGGATATCGCTGTCGCCAATTATGGGACACAAAGTGTCGGTATATTTTTGACTTATGAGAATAGAACATTTGCACGTCAAACAATATATTCATTGGGCACTTCCTCGCCGTATTCAATTACCATTGATGATTTCAACAATGATGGTCAACTTGATATAGTTGTAACTAATAAAGGATCTAAAAATATAGGCATGCTTCTAGGCTATAGCAATGGCACTTTTGCAAGTCCAAAAATGTATTCCACTGGATCATCTTCTTCTATAGCAGCAGCAGTAGGTGATTTCAACAATGATCGTAGATTAGATATGGCTCTTGTAAGCAATGACACTAACATTATAGCTATACTTTATGGTTATGACAAAGGCTTTTCGAGCAAAAGCACGTATTCTACTGGTCGATTTCCACTATCCGTAGCCGTCGGTGATTTCAACAACGACACACATCTAGATGTTGTTGTCACTAATTATTATGACAAGACTGTTAGTCTGCTTCTTGCATATGGTGATGGTTCTTTTCAAAACCAAAGGACATTTTTTACTGGAGCTAGTCCATATGGAGTAACTGTCGGTGATTTCAATAATGACACAATATTGGATATTGTTGTCGCTAATCATGATGATCACACTGTAAGTGTACTTCTTGGATATGGGAATGGCTCTTTTGAAAATCAAATGAAGTTTTCCACTGGTATTTCTCCGCAATCTGTAGCAGTCGGTGATTTCAACAATGATACAAGTTTGGATATCGTTGTCGTTAATACTGGAGACCATACTGTAAGTGTACTTCTTGGATATGGGAATGGCTCTTTTGAAAATCAAATGAAGTTTTCCACTGGCTTTTTTCCACAGTCTGTAGCAGTTGCTGATTTCAACAATGATACACGAGTCGATATTATCCTCACTAATTATCGAAACTTCTTTGTAAGTGTACTTCTCGGATATGGCAATGGTTCTTTTCAAAATCATATTATATCTTTCACTCTGTTTCGACCGTACGCATTAGCTGTTGGTGATTTCAATAATGACGCGCTATTAGATGTTGTCGTCACAAATTTTGATAAGATGAGCACTGTTAATGTACTTCTCGGATACGGCAATGGCTCTTTTGAAGATCCAATGACATTTGCAACTGGCTCTTATCCATATGCAGTCGTTGTCGATGATTTCAACAATGACACACAAGTCGATATTGTTGTCACTAACAATGGTGATGATACTATAAGTCTACTTCTAGGATATGGCAATGGCTCTTTTGAAAACCAAATGACCTTTTCTACGGACTCTGGTCCATCTTCACTAGCTGTTGGTGATTTTAATCATGACACGAAACTAGATATTATAGTAACCAATTCTGTTAATAATGAAGTCTATGTACTGCTTTATGATAACAGTGGAGCTTTGAGAAAGGAAATAGTACTTGCCTCTGGCGGTGGTTCTCGTCTAAGTTCTGTTGTCGTTGCCGATATTAATAATGATGATCTATTAGACATTGTTGTTGCTAATTATGCTACAGATAACGTAGGTGTCATTCTTGGATATGGCAATAGCACATTTAGAAGCCAGATAATGCATACAGTTGGATTAAATTCACATCCTAAATCAATGGCCATTGTGGATTTCAATAATGATGCTCAACTAGATATTGTAGTGACCAATTTAAATACTAAAAATGTCGAATTACTTCTTGGGAATGACAATGGAACGTTTTTGCTACAGAAAGGTTATCAAATTGATTCGAATTTTACTCCCTTCGTTGTTGCTGCTGGAGATTTCAACAATGATAGACGCTCTGACATTGTTGTCGCATATGATAATACTGAAAATGTTGATATATTTATTACATATGATATAGGGTTTTTTACAAATGCAACAACATACCCTACTGGTTCTCAACCACAGTCTGTCGTTGTCGGTGATTTCAACAATGATACAATACTGGATATTGTCGTCTGTAATAGTTATGACAATACAGTTAGTATACTTCTAGGATATGGCAATGGCTCCTTTAAAGATCAAATGACGTTTTCCACAGGCTTTTATCCACAGTCTATAGCAGTCGGTGATTTCAACAATGACACAAGATTAGATCTCGTCGTTAGTAATGGTTTTAATGATAGTGTAAGTGTACTTCTTGGATATGGTAACGGTCTTTTTGACAATCCAATCATAGTTTCTACTGGATCCTATTCGCAATCTGTAGCAGTCGGAGATTTCAACAAAGACACACTAGTCGATATTGTTGTCACTAATACAAATGAGAACAACATAGGTGTTCTTCTCGGATATGGCAATGGCTCTTTCAAATATCAAATCACGTTTTCCACTGGTTCTCATCCAAATTCATTTGTTATCGGTGATTTCAACAATGACAGTCAGCTGGATATCGTTGTTGCTAATGAAGATGATCACACTGTAAGTATACTTCTCGGATATGGCGATGGCTCTTTTGCTAAACAAATTACGTTTTCTCTTGGTTCTATGCCGACATCTCTGGTGACTGGTGATCTTAATAATGACACTCAATTGGATATTGTCGTCATTAGTACCGATAGCAATTCAGTAGGCGTGGTTCTTGGATATGGGAATGGTTCTTTTGCTAAACAAATCATATTTTATGCTGGCTCTTCTCCGCAGTCTGTAGCTATCGGTGATGTCAACAATGACACAAGATTGGATATTGTTATCTCCAATAAGTATGATCGCACTGTAAGTGTTCTCATTGGATATGGAAATGGCTCTTTTGCTGAACGAATAATATATTCTAATGGTGGGTTTCGCTCAACTTCTGTCGCTATTGGTGATTTCAATAATGACAAGCGACTGGATATTGTTGTTACTAATCCAAGTAACAATAATGTAGCTCTACTTTTTGGATATGCCAACGAAGCTTTTGTAAAAGTAAGAACACTCTCAACTGGTAAGGGTTCACAACCACAATCATTCGCTATTGGTGACTTCAACAATGACAATAACATGGATATCGCTGTTGTTAATTCGAAAACTAATCATGTCGGTATTTTTCTTGGATATGGCAATAACTCTTTTACAAATCAATTAACATATAGAACGGGTACTGCTCCAAAATCTATAGCACTAGGTGATTTTAACAACGACAGTAACCTGGATATTGTCATCGCTAATTCTAAAGACGACAATATAAGCATATTTTTAGGATATGGTAATGGTTCTCTTGCAAATCAAATGACCTACTCAACTGGTTCCAATTCTGAGCCCTACTCAGTTACAGTTGCTGATTTTAATAACGACACCTTACTAGACATTATTGTCGTCAATCATGGTTCGAACAGTGTATGTGTTTTTTTTGAATACGGGAATGGCAATTTTACCAATCCAAAGTGCTTCTCAGTTGGTGAAGGAACTCTTCCATTTTCTGTTGTCGTTGGTGATTTTAATAATGATAGAAAGCTGGATTTAGTTATTGCTAACGAGGGCACTGACAATCTGAAACTTCTCCTACAAACATGTTAGTTTTCAACATTAAGGCGAGAAGTTTTTCACCTATACCTTTCTATCAATCTTGACTTTGAACTATAACAAAATTTTTTGTAAACTAGTAGTTTATCAACCATTTATTTGACTATTTCGACAAACTGTCATTATCTGATTGATGTTCGAATATCTTTTATAAGTTTTGACTACTACAATATAAGTATAATGGAAAGAAAATTTTACAAAAGATTTAAGTGTTTGATTGAGGTCTCACGGTCAATTGAAATGTTTAGTATTCATGAGGCATCGATTAGATTGTCATTGAGTTTTTTCAACTCTGACATCGACAGTATACGTCATTTTGAAGTTCATATGTCCAAAATTTTAGAAATCACTTGAACAATATGTACTGGTATGTGAATGTTCATTTGAGAAAAAGAAGGATTCATGAAAAAATATTTTTGGAGGGTTGTTCTCAAAAAAGGAGGAAGTAGGGAGGGTCTGTTTTTTTTTGCTATGAAAAGAGTATTGTTAGTGTTTCAGACATGCAAATGTGTGATGGAATAGGAATGAACACTCACAACTTCTTTTAGAAGGAAAAGCATTTTGCATTTCAAGAAACGTCAAGACTTTTTCATACGTGTATACTAATGGAAAGAAGACTGCATTCTTACGAGAAGTCACTTTAACAAACAGAAAATCTATAAATCTTTAGAAAAACGTGAGACATAAACTTTTGAGGTAACGATGAATGTATATGTCTAGTGAAGAGATGACGGGTCAAAATACTCGTTAGAATCTTTAACCAATCCTTATTTACTTATTTCATTCTCAAAATAGAATAATATCAAGTACCGAAAAGGCTGGCTAGAACATTCCTTAGCAAGATTCAACTATTCTTATCTATCACGGAACAGTAAACTTGTCATGGAATTTATTCAATAACTGCATCATTTTGATGCAAAAACAGCGAAACTCAAACAGAATTTTTTGATTCCATCAGCAACTATTTCTCTTTGTCATGATTTTACCAAAGCATCCATAACTATTTTCAGAGAAAAAATAATTGTTAAAGATAAAATGAGAGCACATCACTTACTTTCTTTTCTCACTATTTAGTCAGAGAAAGTAATCCGATTCTTCGTTTATACCAGAAAAGCCATTGGGTTTGGCGAAATCGATATGCACTATGTCTAAATTTGGTGGCATCACTAACAGTATTCGTTCAGTTGAATTCGTCTGAGAAAAAGCTTTGGAATAACTCGCACTCAAAAAGGATACAGCGAGCGCAGTGCTTTTCTGAGTTTTCATGAACTTCGAACAAAATTCGGTTGAATCTGATAGTATCGGATAGATTTCTATTGAACAATGTTGTCTTGAAGTCATTAAGATGACTAGTAACATCATAAACCTCATCAATTGTATTTTATGCTGCTAACACTACTGGTTTTCGTAACTATAATATGAAAAAAGAGAAAAGTATCATCAAGTGCAAGAGTGGGAAGAGAATTTACATACCAGATATTTAGAACTGTTGAATCTTAAATTGAGGGTGGGTGTGAGGTGTGAATGTGGGTATGAGTGTGGGTATTGGATGTGGAGTGTGGTGTGAGTGTGAGTGTGAGTGTAGAATCTCTACCAACACCCTCACTCACATCCACATAGTTCTTATAGTGATACGCTACAGAGATCGATTGTTGGTAGACAAAATAAAGTAAATGGACGTCGCTCGAAATAACAAAAGGAGAAGAAGATAACAAGTGTATTCTCGAATTGTTTCATTAAAAAAACAATTTTCAGCTATCCATGCGTCATATACAGACAAGGCATTTGCACACACAAAACAGAAGAAAAGTAGAAAAAACAAAAATGAGGAAGAGTGAGAAGGAAAATAAACAGAGAAGACAAAGAGAGAAGGAGGAGAGTGATGGCTTCATTTCTCCTACTTCGGCTAAAACTAGCGTAACGACGAACATGATGTCAAGCATCTTCTTTTCAACTGTATATGAGAAATGAGACGAAAGAGAAAAAAAGATTGACTTAAATATGTTCTAAAGTGGGTATGTGTATTGGAAATTGAAGACGCACGCATAGACACATATACACGAGAAAGGTGAAGAAGAAAGATAAAGAAATAAAAATGGACCTTTGTTATAATGCTCTCTACCAATATTGATTGCATATATAAAAATCTAGTTTATCAACTAAGTACGGTTGTCAATATGTATGGATATGTTTGTTGATATTGGTTGAGTATAAATAGTCAGTGGTTTGCTTATAACCATAATACGGGTTCTGGTAACCGTATATAATAGTTGAATTTCTCAAGTTGTCGTCCTGATGATGATATATTCTTCCAATTAACGCACGAATTCCAGCTCCAGCAAGATCAAATACTAAAGAACCGAGTGAAAGAGCCAGAGATACAATATCCGCCATGTTTGTATAGACGAATAACTCAAACAAATATAGACCAAGTAAGTACGTTTGTCTGAATGCAATTGAATGATAGTTCACATGAGAGCAATTGCTATTTATTAGCGCCAATTTGTGAAAATCTCACATCACAATGTCCCAAAGGAATGCGACACTCTCATGATGGTATACGTGTCGATTTTGTCCTCGAGTCCAGCATGATTTAATCATCAAATGAATATTTTCATAATAATTACTATCACCCTGACATATACATTTTTCTTCCGCCTTTCTTTACATGGTGTCATAATGTCTTTAAGGTATAAAATTAGATTAAGTTACAAGAAAAAACCAATCGAGAAACAGACATATCTAATTTTGTAATGGTATACATTATCGTTAAATTTTTTTATCAAAACAAAAATGTAATATATGATCTGATAACATCTTGATGAAAGGGAAGAATCAAAAGTTGAGATACTTTTTCTTTTTCAATTTTCTTTATGACAAACCATTCGATAATGACATTCAAACAGTGAGTTCGATAGTTCTCTGAATGAACTACAAGACTCACACGCCTAACTTTTTAAAGGATTACGTTTTCATGTTGTTTATGCCAGTAATCGTTTTTTCCCCCAGTACTCAAAAGTTTAAGGCACAGTTAATGTTTTATTAGTTTTTCATTGTTAAATAATTGTTTTCAAACCCTTCTATATCTTATTCGATGTAGAAGTGAATGGGTTACATTTTGTTAAATTATTTTTTTGAATATCACTAATTTTAATCAATAATTATTAACTACAGGGTATTCGAAAAGTCTATCGGAAAAGTAAATTCTTATAACTCCACTATTTATCAAACTTGATTGACTAATTTTTTTTTACATGATAGGTATTACTGTGAAATTTTTATTTGTACAAACGAATTTTACCAATACTGTTCAAAGTTATCACTTTCAACTGAAATAAAAAAACAACACTATGAAGTGTCTCTTTTTTTGATGCTTCAGTTTCTTGAGTTTTCTGTCGCGTTTATACAATCGTATCTTGCACTACCGTTTATATTTATTTGTTTTGATATACAATTGCAAACAGAAGTCTGACGGTATCAAGTTCGATGACGATGAAGCACATGAAAATGGTTCATCTCTTCTGATTTACCTAGCATCGGTCGAAAAGTTAAAGTGATCTTATGGACATCGTGATCAGCAGACTTGATACCCCAGGTCGATGATTCCAGCGTTCCAAAACGATGGAAACCCGCCGAAAACATCACATTTTTCGTTCGATTTCAAGCGGCTTCCGCGACATTCCTGCCTGAAACGACCCGAAAAATGACCAAAACATTTCCGCTCATCAAAGTAGGGTGTGAGTATAAGTAAAAAGAAGATGGCTTACACCTCTAATTATAGCTCTTTATATCTATAAAAGAAAGTGATTTATAAAAAAAGAAATAATTGTTTAGCCATCAACTGTAAGTATTAAAAAAAAACATAAATATTTAATATTGATTGAATGAATGACCGCACGATGAACAAAATTTCGCTGTAATATCTTGTCTTGCTAGACCACATTGTGAACAAAATGTTGCTGTTTGAGTAGAATATGGTGGAGGTGCATAATTATCTTCTTGTCGAAAAAAAGATGTTGATTCCGGAGCTACTCTAGTTGAACCATGCATTCGATTCATATTTTCTTGCGGAACAGAACAACCAATATCTATTGCTAGCTGGAAAAAAAACAAAACAAACAATTGAAATATATCAAGAATAATTTTATCGAAATTTATCTTCAGAGAGCTTCTTGGCTATTTTTTAGTTATAAATAATATTCTTAAGAAAAATGAAAATGTTAATAAAAAAATGTCATACTTGATAAAACATTTGATAATTATTATAATATGAATATCCTCCAAACCAAGTTCTCGGAGTCTCTAATCTCCAGCTACATGGTGTTGGTGATCTCGATGAATATTTCGTTGATTCTTCGGCAATGGCTTGTCGTAATCGTGCTGTACGTTTTGTATATATAAGACAAAATCCAAGAGTAAAAAATAATGGTCCAATTGTAGTCAACAATATTCCAAGACCAAGTAATATATAAAAAATTGTCAAAGATCTAGCTGCCATTATTCCACCGACAGTAAAACTTGCTGTTCCAAATATTATTGTCAAAGACAAAACAATTGAACAAGCAATTAAAAGATTTTTATATGAAAAAAATGTTTGATTTATTTTATTAATTGATTCTAGAAATTCATGTTGACTTATTATACCATTTAGATGAATTGGATATGCTGAATCATATTCTGCTTTAAAACATCCAGCTAACAAATAAAAAATAATAAAGATTTTATCTAACTGAAAAACTATAACTTACTTTGAATCATCGGTATATAAATTGTATTGACATTGACAGGAACACTAAACATTTTGCGTCTGTTTTTTTTTTCAAATCAAATTATCTGAATGAAGAGCAACAAACAGATAGATTAATTTATTTGAATTCATTTAACCAAATATGTTTTGTTGAAATGACTCGAAATGCAATTTGATAAATGAAATATCTCAAACTCTATCAATTGATTATAGTCTATAAGAAAATGAGTCTCTCTCTAGATCAATGTACATTTAACTTACATCCAAACTTGATACTATTTCAAATTTTATTGATTTTCTTATACGTGCTTATAAAAAGATATGTAGTCGAATAATCTATCAATATCTGTGTCACTCGATAAAGTCAATCAAAATGGTTGACTCGAAATTTATCTAATATACTTCCACTTTACCTATAATTATTCTCTATTAATTCAAAAAAATGTTAGATAGAACCTTTATGATCAGGTAAAATAAATAAATAATATATGAATGTGTTGTTGTTTTTATCTCTCATAAAGATAAGCGTCATTTGAATATTTTATTTAACAACCACTTAACAACAAACATATATCATAGTTAAAACAAGATCTACATGCTTTTATCTTCCTGTGTTAGTATACGTTGCTTTCAAACCATTATTTGCTTATCACCAATGCACAATAGAGAACAAAAAAACTGTAAAATATAACGATGCGATCTATGAAGTTTTTCTACATTGATATAATCATGACAACTATTGACTCACACTTTAGTTCAATAGAAAAAAAAACGAGAAACAACAATATAAAAATACAAACATGAAGAATATTGTCGATATGTATATAAATATAAAATCCCATTAACTGTTAATGAAGGAATTGATCATCCCTATTATAACTAAAGAAAAATATTGCTTAGTTTTCATGAATAAGAGAAATATTAATTCTGTTATTATACTGATGAAAAAAAAAGTAACGCGTAACTCATCATCATAAATAGTTCATGTTTTTTTCTATATTTGACTTATTTAGGAAATTATTTTCATTTACTGATTTAAACTTCATCATATAAACATCTATTGAATTATTGAATTTTACATTTTTATTTGTGTGAAAATAAAACAATAGTTTGTGTAAATATTTCTTTATCAAGATCAATGTGACGAGTAATATTATTAAACATTAAAATATAGAGAAATTCACTGTTCTATATTCTCATGATCTTAACATCGTTCTCAATCTTTGTATTCAAGATAATAACTATTTTAAATCAACACTTCATAGCAATTTTCAGAAGCATGATAAGATATCATATTTTTGAAATTCAGACTTGTGTTGTAAAACGTTTATCGTCGTGAAATTCGAATGCAAACATTAATTCTAAACAAAATATTTCAAATGTTCACTCTTGAGTAGTTGAAACATTTCGACTTATTTGAACTTGATCTGATGAAACAAAAACTACAACAATTCATATTTTAAGTACAATAATCCAAAGGAATGCCTTTTTTACGTAATTTTAATCACTAAGAGAATTTCGAAGCAAAGTCAATAGTCAAGTTTTGTCCCAAGCACATTTTCTACAAACTCATTGTCTGTAAGTTTGAGATATATTGCTGCAATTCAGCAATTCATTTAGTCTTTAAATATCTTCTTTGATACTCGCTTATACATCAGTAATATCTTGATTGTGATCATATCAATTTAAAGTTCTGATTTAGAAGTCCTATATTCTATCAAAATGACTATATAGATCTTAATAACTCATCTCGAACTGGAGAAAAATTTCTCAAATAAAAATCGAATTAACAACAGAAAGCATTCAATAAAAATCTTTCACAAATAATATTAAAAAATTTTATCGGTGTTATTTTGTTTTGATGATGTAAAATACTGTTCTACTGAATCTTAAAAGATGAACTTTTCGAATTGAACATATAGTATATATAAATATTTATCACTCAATATTGATATTCATTAAATTTTTCATGTATTTATTTTAATTAGAAAATAAAGTTTTTTTTTTGTTTTACAAAAACACATAATAAATTATTGAAAAACGAAATAATTTAAAATTTTTCAGGATTTTTTTCGATATCAACAGGATATTTCTTGATAATAACTTCTTTTTCTCGATTAGCTCGTATAACATATAGAAATATAAATGCCACACTAATGTCCGAAAATAGACACCAAAGAAATTCTGGTCCAAAATATTGTGACCAAAATGGACCTTCGGATTTACAAACACGCTCAGCACCAAATGATGCAAGAAGTAAACCAACAGCTCCATAGATTCCACCAACAACAAGAGCAGGTAAAGCACGACGATTTTGTTTAATACATAATTGGGTAAGTAAATAAATAAAACAACAAACTGATATAACTCCAGTATAAAGAACATTACCTATCCAAGGCCATTGCTTGAATATTCCTAGAGTCCATAAAACGAAAACAGTGAAATATGAACTCATGAGTAGAAAACGTGTACAATTTGATTTTGGATTTAAAAAATTAATATCACATAAACCACAAAAGAGAAAACTAACTGCAATACTTGTTGTTAAACCAACATCAATAATCACAAAAAGTAATTGTATAAGTAGAATTGAATCGGTATCGTTATTTTGAAGAGTATGTGATAATTTTTGTGGATCACCCAAAAAACAATGTAATATACCAGCTGATGTCATCATCATACCATATAGAAAAAATGTTAATTGATAAAGCCATCGTGTTGGAAATTTTCCAGGTAACTTAGAAATTTTTTTAGAACAATAAAGACCAATTGATAAAGCCAAAATATATAATGGAATAAGTGTAGGATTTCGAATACAAAATTTATATTCATCAATATCGTTAAAACACCATTTAACAGGTGAAGTTGGACACGAAGAATTACTTGATGGATTATTTTCAAATAAATAATTTTGTAAATATGAAAAATATTCCATAGATTGCACCATTTTTGTTGTTTTTAATTTTTTCAAGTCTATGATGAAGTCGACAATATATAACTATCTATATGTTTCTTATCAAATGATGATGGGGAACTCTTGTTATCTTGTAAGCACGTTTTATGTTGAAAAAATAATAATAATAACTACTATCAACATGTAAGTGAACTTTAAAGGACACATGGTGTTGATTGTTATCTTAAAATGCGCAGTAATTTTTATACGAAATATATTCATTTATGATATTACTTAGGATTGACCAAAAGTTCTGTCATAGTTAAATAAAAATACAAAGATAAGAGAATATTTCCAATTTTATTGCATCAAATGATGACAATAGTTGTTATGATTATTTATAGCAAGTTTAAGCCTTTCTAATAATTTGTTGAAATTTTTTTCGATCTCTTTTTCAAAGAAATTTTTAGCTACGCTGGAAACTGCATGAACTAATTATGCTTCGTTTGTTTAAAAATTTAGCGGAATTTCGTTAAATCATGTGAGTTGCATCCTAGAACGACTATTGATGAGACATGGATTTGTTTTAGATAGGTTAATCATAATTCATTTGATGCTAGCTAGCTTATTGAAGATGAATTGTCATGAACTTTTGTTCATGTAGACAGATTTGAACGAAATTTTGTTTCGTATATTCTGTAAATCAAATAATCCTGGTGTAGATAAAAGCATGGCTTTAGGTCATAAGTATTATATTGAAAATTTTCTTGAGCCTTTTATTAATGTAATATGAAATAAAGAGATGCGTCATACTCAAAATGTGCAAAATTGTTTAATGAGCATCGCTGTCTTCATACTCATACGATATTAATATTTATTCAACAGAAAAAGCATCAATTTAATGTCACATCAGCCATAGTGACCATATCTAATTCTATAGAATCTTGGATTAAATAACTTTATCGAACAACCTTTAACTAATTCAATTAATGAAATGTTCATAGCTCATGCGGTTTCCAACGTAGCTAAAAAATTTTTTAAAAAAGAGTTCAAAAAAAATTTCAACAAATTATTAGAAAGGCTTAAACTTGCTATAAATAATCATTACAACTGTTGTCATCATTTGATGCAATAAAATTGGAAATATTCCATTATCTTTGTATTTTTATTTAACTATGACAGAACTTTTGGTCAACCCTAAGTAAGTTGTATTTTATCTAATCAGATTTATTGAAAATAGTCTATTGTTGATTTGCTTGAAAAGTATTAAAATTACATTGTTCAGTATTACAGAATGCTTGCATTTTGTTATCTGATTTCTGTATCTTCAGTAGACGAACCCTATAGAGAAAGGATAACAATTTAACAAAATAAAAATCATAATATAAATTATTGTTTTTATTAAACAATTCTTCTCAAGTGAGACTCAAGGGAACTGATACCTGGCATTTGAGCTAATATCGGATCTATCAAGGAAGTCTTGATAAGATTAAAGAAAGCCTAAAAGCAGGGCTGGCCCGAGTCAGCAAACATTGGGGGGTTGTTCCGGATTCTGCAATGCGAATAAAACTTTTTTCTAGCACTATTCAAGAAAAAAAATTCGTTTTCGCTGGGGGAAAAACGAAAATTTTCGATTATTGGGGGGTTGTCACAACCCCCAAAACCCCCTATCGGGCCAGCCCTGTCTAAAAGGATTCGTTCCTATGAGTCTTTAGAGTCGAGTTAGGATCGTTTTACTGAACTTTCGACCTAGCTTTAAATATAAGGATACGGATACACCAATTTCTAGAACATGATGTCAACGATGACATTCTTCCCTTATTAAGAATATAGTTCGTGTAAATTGTTTATATCAGCCATGATCAGTGTTTCTTGCTCCATCCAAAGCTGTAGTCGAAATTCATGAAATACAAAACAAAGGTTACGCTATTGCTCAAAAATTCTCATTTTTAGACTTTTTTCGACTGATGCCAACTGATTTCAGACCTACGTTTTGCATTAGACAAACTTAAGAATATATTTGGAAAGATTGTTCAAAGCTGATTACAACTGGCATGCAGAATCACTAGGAGTTCGGTAATTTTCAATAGTAGAAATGTTTTAAAACTCCAGTTAGAAATTCAAGAAATTGGTTTATTTCTGCTTATAAAAACATATGCCTAGTATTGAGTGTGGCGGGTGTGGGTGAGAATATATGTGGCTGTGAGTGCGGATGTTCGTGTGGAAGTGGGGTGTGGGTGTGGGTGTGAGTGTGGGCTGTAGATGTGGGTTGTGGGAGAAGAGATTAACCACACCCATACCCACACCCACATCCACACCCACACCCACACCACACACTCACACCTCACGCCCACACACACCCCACGCCCACACCCACACCCACACCCACACCCCCCCACCCCCCCACCCCCCACCACCCCCCACCCCCACCCCACACCCACCCACACCCACACCCACATCCACCCACACCCACACCCACACCCCACACCCCACCCACACCCACACCCACCCACACCCACACACCCACACCCTTTTTCAAATAGACTGCGGAATATAGTGAGCGTGGTGTATGGATGTGAGTCTTCGTGCACACCCACACCCATGCCCTTTTTGCGAAATGTACTCATTTATACACGTTATTTTGCCCGGAAAAGTAAACCATTGGAAAAAGTGTAGCTGTTGACGTAAGTGGAGATGTTATGTGAATCTTCTCTTCACCGACACTCACGCCCATGCACACCTTACTTGCACAGACAGCTGTTTGTTTTTAAATGACATTTCTTCTCGCCTCTAAGAATCTCTTTACTATTCTCTGAATCTATAGTTAGATGCGAATAGTTGCCATTTAGTTTTGTCAACTTTTCATTCGAAATACGTATTTGGTTCATAGGCATATCTCTCTTAAACAATCCTTAATCGAATTTCAGATCATTATTAGATGCTCAACCTTTCACATCGTTTAATTCCCAAGTCTTACAACATTCGATAGTCTACTTAAAAACGAAACAGAGCTCTTTCTCTTTCTGTTGAAAATGACATAGATGATAATAGTTGTGAAGCAAACGGCGCTCATCCACTTCAAGTTTTCGCTTCTTCAACTTGAGAACACGACGGTAATTTCCAAGTATGAAGAAAGAATAAAAATAAAATATCGATCATGTTACTGTTTCTCTTCATTTGTTAAGAGAAACGCTTGAGTATCGGTTGATGGCGTCATATAGTATCGTCAATCTTTCGATTTTCGGTATGTATATGTGATGGTATCATTCCACAAGAAAAAACAATGATTTAAACGCATACTGTTTCGAGCACTTCATCGTCTCTTCAACGATTTGTAATAGAAAGAATCTCTGTTTCAAAACTCAGGATAAAATCAATTCTAGATCTTAAGAAATGAAATTGAATTGGAAAACAAAACTTAGTATTATACTGAGCTCTAGTATACTACACCCAGGTCTCTGATTTTAATCTTCGACTTCAACTAGATTCTTCCCGGAACGATGCTTTTCTTGTATCAGCTTGATTCTGTTGAACCATCTTTTTTAACACTTTCCTGGAAAAACACCTTATCAGAAATCGTGCTTTTCTATTATCTTCTGAAGAATGGAAATAAGTGAGAAATAGGTCGACGACAATGATGTGTGCCATGTTTCTTGAAAATTCTTGCCAGTTATCGGTGGTATCCGGTGATATTCATCATAGTTCCAACGGTTAGAAAAGTATGAAGAATCATCATTTCCGATGTGATATCTATCTGGTCTGGAATACTGCTTCCGTATTCCCATGAGTTTTCGGCTAGCTCGTGTGAAATGATGAGTGAAAGTGGCCAAAACTATGCCAGAAAAGACAGTATTTGCAGACGGATATGACACGTTGCCGGGATCTCTATCAGTTTCTTATGCATCTCAAAATATGTATACGTGCATATAAAACTAATTATCTTTGTAGGTAAGAATTAGTTTATCCCTGACAAAATCAGTCTGTACCCATCTGCATATACGTTGTCATAGGTTATGCATGTATATAAATGAATAAGGTTATGTATATGTTTACATATTCACATGTATCTCTATGTAACTTACTTGTTACTTATATATTCGTAAATGACTGACTCAACTGTCATCTTGATACATATAGATACGACCACCATACATACCTCATTCGCAGACATACATCTCATGCACTCATGGATACATCTTCTTCACAAACATATGACTTATTCGCTACGTAAAGATGACCTCGAAAGTTCGAAAAGGCACAAAACACACGGCTGGTTATCAGAAATGATAGATTTTGCTTTGTGTCATTACATCGTATTCGAATATCTAATCAGGAATATGTTGTTATACTTGAAACATTCATATGCGATGATTATCGGGAAAGATATTTCGAAAGGAAGTTGCTGGATTTTTCGCAGGGCTTTCCAAGTCTTTTCGATCGTATAGGGCAGAAATCAACAGAAAAATTCCTATCAGTATCGGCCTGGAATACTTCATTCATGAAATCTTTAAATTTGGTTGGAAGTGGCCATATTGATGCCTACTGTTGGACTTAGAGTGAGATCAAATTTGTATAGAATCGATCCTGTCAACAAATAATATGAAATCATTACAGATTTACAGAGAATCCTGTAGAAATATAAGAGGCTCATGATAGTCGAATGAAGAGGTATACTTTTCATGGTCTTGATAGTGTCATAACTTGTAGTGTTCACATTTCAACATCATGTGATTTTTTAAATCGTGATATGATGACCTTTCAAGGGTGATATGAAAGATTCAACTCTCTGTTGATACAAACACTGATGAAATGAGCATAATTTGGTAAAAACAAGTTGATAGAATTGAACTTTTACAGAACACCAAGATAATGTTTCGCATTTAGAGTTTCCAAATATTTTTCGTTGCCTTTGCAAAGTTCTTGAGATATTTTCTGAAATCTACTGAAAATTTGAAGATACCTTACTAGCAAATCAATTTGTTTAGTCAGATTATGCTCATTCCATCATAGTATGTACGATATTGTTCGGCCAATACTTTGATGAAGAGCAACTTGAAAAGCTTCCGTGACATTATACTCTCTAGTAATTGAAACAGTTCATTTACATCTGTGTTCTGTTTATCATTATAAATTCACTTATTCATTTGATTCTTTATATCATTTCCGTATAGTGTTGGCTTTCTTGTTGAACAATTGTGCTTCAAATCAGGACATTGCTCCCAAGGCTGAAATTTGTGATGAGGGACTCTTTTCCGGGAGCTATTTGGAATGTCTTGCTCAAATAACTCATCGTGTCTGGAAATTGCATCAGTGGAGTGCGGACACACCGATTAATATGTGTGGTATATCCTGTATTAGTAATTTGAAAGGAGGTTTTTCGAAATTGGAATGGAAATGGAATGCACGTTTTCGATGTGATTCGACAGCGCCAGGTATTGAAGGTCAAAGTACAAAACTGGGTCGAAGTTCTGCGATGAGAGCGGCTGCACAAGATTTCCTCGAAAAAGCCATAGCAATAGGCTATGTCAAAGCGAAAGATTTTCAGTGCTGAGATATGAACATCTCGATTTTCAATATCTTACAATGTTTGACATAGTCGAACTTCGTTGTGATTTTTCGTTCAATAAATAATTTGAAAATCATACAAGAACATTCTGATAAGGAACATCGCTTGCTTTCGTTTTTATAATGGCACAAAGCGTGTCTAAGTAATATTGAGACTCTGAAATGTCATCTAAGGTATCAATCATCTGCAAGACTTAGTATCATTCAGATTTATATCAAGAAGCAAGTTTATTACGAGTCTTCGCTATCATTAGTCGATATGATAATGTAGTTTCGTTGAACTATTTTGAGAGTGGAACCTTTTCTGACACTTGAACTAGATTGTTGCATTTCTTTCTTTGAGTATTACGTGATGATGATGAGAGTCTCTGGCAAGAGTTTTATGTTTGATTGTGCTTAAGCGTATAATCACCAATAGAGGATGTTTTCAAAGGGCATGAGTGTGGTGTCGCCAGGGAGTAGACGCCCACCTACACCCACATCTACAGTAATTCATACCCAAACCTACATCCACCCACACTCACACCTACACCCCTCTTGTTGAAACGGGCAATAGTTTTGATGTGAAGATTTTTATATTGTTCTACTTGAAGAAAAGAGAAGAACGATATCCTTTCAGGTCAACTTGAAGATTATAAACAATTATATACGATCGTCATTCTCAACTAACATGCACAATAGTCATATAAAACATGTTAAAATTATTTACGACAGTACTGCATGTCTTCTTTTATGCTCGTATACGACGGAATTATGATGGAAATTAATCAAATAGATAGCACGACGGAAGAAAATTGTAAATGACGTCGTAAACTGTCATTAAAGATTGCATATGACGGTCATAAATTTCGATTTGAGCCAATCTCTGGTATCCGCTTTGTCATGCAAATGCTCAAATACTTTACTTTAGAGGCAACACTAACGTCTAAAGGATGTGGATGTATAAGTGTGGGCGTGGGTGTGAGTATGAGTGGATATGGGTGTGACGCGTGGCATGTGGGTAATGCGTATGTGAGTGTGAATCTTCTTGTTAGTTCCAAATCGACATCCACACCCATCATATCCGCACCCCACCCCACACCGACATCCATACCCACATCCTGTACCCACAGTTCATTCCACACGCACACCCCACCCCACCCCACCCCACCCCACATTCACACTCACACTCCACACAGTTGAAAGCCAGGCGGCAAAATCAATTTTCGACATTTGAATACATATCGTAGCTAGCATTGAAGCTAGTATGGTGCTGCATTTAAGTGCATGCGGGATGCTCTTTATAGCGAGTATCTGTTAAAAAGCACATACCGCAAAGTACATCAAATAGGTGAACATCATTAATGGGACCATATAAGGAAAATATGTTTTAAATGGACGAACCAGTTATATTCATTAGTTATTATATAGCTATACAATGTTATGTATTTACTATATATTGCAGGCCATTCGGACCTTTTAAAGTTCTTTAGGCTATAATAATAGCAGAAACTTACGTCCTGCATAGTGGGAAATAGCTACTGCCTAGTAATGCAATTTGTTTCCTGGAGTTTTCAGGAACTTTAATTCAAGGTTTGGTCTGTTATCTGGTAGGGGTCGCGTTCACTTGGCCGACAATCACTTGGCCGACTCATCACTTAACCGACACAACTTCGCCGACAAATTGTTTGGCCGACATGTACACTTCGCCGACAACTCATTTGGCCGACAAATATTTGAGATCAAAAAAATTGAAATTTCTTGAAAATATTGCGTGGAATTTTCCCACTCATTCACCTATAAATAGTGAACATTTTTCAAAATAAAATCAGACGACGATTTTTTATCAGTTAAAACAAGTCTCCCGCTAACAAACTGTTTCCCGTGAGATAAGTTCGATTTTCTTCGGGGCATTGCCCATAATCTTTCATTGTAAATAAATGTGACTTTTGATAAAAAGATTTTCTGACGCAATATTTTCAAGAAATTTCATTTTATTTTACTTCAAATATTTGTCGGCCAAATGAGTTGTCGGTGAAGTGTACATGTCGGCCAAACAATTTGTCGGCGAAATGGTGTCGGTCAAGTGATGTGTCGGCCAAGTGATTGTCGGCCAAATGACTCGGACCCATCTGGTAGAGCATATCATCATCTATCTTCAGTAGATGCGCAAAGATGCAACATTGAACCCTTGTCAGAATATTCAATTTTTATGGCATTTTGTAGTACAACACCGTGGTTCCCCTCAGATTAGCCTGAAAAATCAATTTCCGAATTTCAACTCGAAACTTTTTCAAAAGAAAGGTCTCAATGAGACTAGTTAATCATGAAAGTTTCAAATTTCTTGGTTGTTCCTATCCTTAAATATGAACATTTGAACATTTTGTGCTATAAGCGATGTGAAAAGAATATTTTTTCTTATACTCGTATCTCGGAATAGAAGGAATCCAAAAATCCAAACCTTTCAGAATAAACTAGTCGCGTTGAGATCTTTCTCTGGACAAAGTTTCAAATTGAAATTCGAAAATTGATTTTTCAGATGAGTCTAAGGGGAATCACAGCTTTTTGTTAAAAAATGCCCTAAAAATTAGGTATCTCGACAGCGATAAGCTATAAGCACGAACTCTTTTCAGGATATTCATAGCTCATTAGAGTCTACATAGTGCACATAATCTTGATTCAAAAGTGATTCGGCAACTGGAAATGGTTCCTGGTCCTCTTTTTCGGCCCACTGTGACCCACATCTAACTCCACACTCACAACCACACTCGCGACATATGAAGTGAAAAGAAAATTTTCAAATATTGTCTTCATCGTATACTACTCGGGATCGGGCTACAGATTGGATAACTACAATGAACAACATTTAAAAAATGCACCATTCATTGCTGTATCATCCCGGCCCTTCTCTTGAGGACTTTCAAATTTGGATTTCATACCGCAGATAGCCGATCCTTTGTTACAAGCGACTCCATTCTTCCATACACCTTTACTTCCACCATTGTTGGCACGAAGGTCTCTGTAGCTAATTGTGGTGCCGTTCCAGCAATGGGATTTGAATTCATTTGCTGATGTATCATCAAGTACGCCACCTAGATAATCCTCGATTTTAAACGCGGCGTAAAACATAAAGCCACTCTTTGTATCATTACAGTAGACATCTTCACCCCAGTTGCCCCATTCTCCATCGTATGAACTTATATATCCAGCGAAGACGCCATTTTTTTTTCTACAATATAAACGTATCGCGTTCAAGGCCGTGTCGTCTCTGAAAATCATATATGGTTCAACGCGTTGCGTAAAACCAAAGGCCCATGAGTCTTCAGAGCAGTATTCATAATCATAGAAGTCGCCAAATGGACCAACGTCTGGGCGAAGTTCGGAAGTGATATCCGTCCTCCCTGAAATCAATACATAATAATTGAAATACCAGTGAAAACATAACTATTGATCCTGAATATTATCCTATGTTAAAACATAAATCAACACTTAATTATAAATGTTGCACTGTAATATTTTTTTATGCCCTTATAGTTGAATACAAACAGTCATAATCAGCATACTTATATGATCATATGACAAAAATAATTATTTATTGGTTACTTCGTTATATAGAATTTTCGGTCGTCAGATTTTTTGTCCGTCACCAGTATTATTTAATTTAAGATAGAATGCCATTTTTATTTGAGTTAAATGTGTAAAAATCACTAGTCTCATATACTCATATTACGGTCTATGAAGCAACTCATTATCAGACTGAAGACTTCTGTCTTCTTCCAAAACAATTCGCATTCTAATGAAATTCGATCGTGCTCATAAATGTTAGTGCAATTCGTTGCAAAACTTATACATGCACCCAGCAAATCTTCTATGGAGCAAACTTTCTAACGGTTACTGAAGTAATCGATAGCATTAGCGCCCTTGTACACTCTACAAAAATAGGTTTACTGCTGAATCTTAAAAATTTTGCACGTAGATTAGAAACTATTTTAGGATTCTTAAATTGCAAATACTTTCGCAGGTTTTGTACAAAACATTTTTTTCGTCTGAGAAATTTGACGCTTTTAGTACTTCTTATACGAAACTATTTCTAGGTGCAGAAAAGCATCAACAACTTCAGAACTTTTCATACTAAACTGTTGTTCTTCCGTGCCATGAAAATGTTGTTTTGTATCTTCCTTACGGAACACTGTATCGTTTAGCAAGATACAAAATTGTTCTGTGTGATTTTTACAGAATTTTTGACAGTTTTCTCGAAACAAGAGACTGTCATACTTTTCTATCTAACATACTGTATCTGGTTAATATTATGAATGGTTTCTTAGTGGATTCATGAGTATTTTTACAGTTCAGGAGAACATAAGAGATTATCGAAATTTTTTACTGAACTATTTCTGTTCGTTGAGAGAAGAGAAACGTTCTGTATATTTTCAACAAAATAGTCTGCGCGAATGGTTGCTATCAAAGATTTTTTCGAATCTTTTTACCACTGGTGAGAATTGAAAGGTCTTAGAGAAAAAAACCGTTTTTATGAGTGACACGTCGAAAATGCTGTATGGAAATGAACTCATGTAACCGACATATGAAAACAGTTGCTGATATTCTAAAATCGCTTAATATTTCATGATTAAATCAGTTTCAGTTCTTCATCATCTTCAAACAGAGTATCCCCCTGCCCCTTTCCAAGATATCTGAAGAGTGTTTCATCAGAAAATTTTGAAACTCTGACAGCTGAAAGATCTTGAAGAGTAGAATAAAAGTTGTGCTAGACTTATAGTTCTCAAATGTAGTCTTCTGTGAGGTATCGAGACCCCAATAGCGAAAAATGGCCTCACTTTTCGTTTCGTCTCTTCAACATGGTAAAGAAGCCTGAGCTGAAACTTTTTCACATATAGTAACCACTGTTTGAGATTGGTAGTTTTTAGGTCTCTGTATATCTTTTGTTGTTTCAATAAAAAACCATAATATCGAGCTCACCCTAAAAAGCGCTTGATTTTTTTGCTGGAACATGTTAAGTGATAGCTACAGAAAGCCACCAGAGCCAAAGTTTTTAAAATAACAAAACTACCCAGCACACGTAGGGGCTGTTATATGTGAAAAAAAGTTTCAGCTGAATCCCTCTAATCATATCAGAGAAGTGAGGAAAAGCTACTTGTTTTACTATAAATTCCATTTAAAGAAATACGCAAAGCAAAGTTCATTTTTGAAGATTTTTCAAATAAAAGAGTCTCAACAGTTTCTGTTTTCCGGGTAAAAAAAAATTATGAAAAGGAAATCTTTTTTCAGGCCGAGAGAGCAAACTTGAAAGTATGTACATCAGTGGAAAATAATAAACAGGAAAAAATGTTTTGACGTTTGAAAAGGCTCGGGAGTGATTTTAAACATTGCAATTGTGAAGAATCACTGTATTTAAAATATCAGACTTAATCCATGCTGTTGTAGAGGTTTTGGTATGTAGAATCATTGCTATTATTTCTGTTTGCATCCTACTTCACTTGCTTATGTATTTTTACGGTGGAACGTTGATCAAGCTTTTTGCTCCTTTAACGAGGGAAAATCGAACTGAGGAATATAGATTGATGAGACTCGTCATAAATGTGTATAGATGTTAAGATAAGATCATTAGGGTCTACGTAGAAAGATATAGGTATCATGCTATAGGTGTAACGATATAGTATGAGGAAGGCATAGCGGACCTCAAGATTCTAAAAGGTTTCACGACGCCACAATTTCGTCAAACACTTCATATGACCTCTAAAGATTTCAAAAGTCTTCCAACGATTTCAGCAGGTTTTATGAAACTTTAAGAGACTTTATGGACTCTGCTCAGACTTGTAAGATATGAAGAGATAACAAAGACTTAATAGGATTTCACGAAACTTTCTCAAACATCAGAAAACCTCATAGGAAATCCGAAGACTAAAGTTGATATCAAAAACTCTGACTCAACACTTCCCAGAGGCCTTCTGAGATTCCGACGCTTAGTAAACTTCAAGACATAAACTTTTACTTTTACGCCTTCTATTTTTTATAAAAATATGATGATATTGATAGAGGGCTTAGCATACAACGAGAAAAATATACACGTGAAGATTGAGCTAAAAGAGCGTAAGTATGAGCACATGATCATAGGAACGAAGGCTTAGGAATATAGACATCAGAAAATGATTAAGCGAGATTAGATTTGGCTATAAGCAGTGAGTGTGACTATTTCTGAAGGAAGAAGCGTTTACACGAATAGAATTGCGCTTCATTATTTTTCTCTTTTATCACAAAATTGCATCATTTTCATACAAACCACACGTTTATATACGCAACTATGAGAGAAAAAGAGATGAGAAGGGCAGAAAAGTGGAAGAAAAGCAGAAAAAATTAGAGACAAGATATTGAGGACAGAAAACAGATGAATTGGTGTCGTAACACCGAGTGATCAACTAATTAACGGTATACAGTCATGAAACCAAGAATATCGTTCAAGAACTACAAAGTTGTACATGAACTATTTATTTGGTCGTAAAATGAAATTAGATAGATATAAAAAATAAATTCAGCTGGAATTCTCATAGCTAGGTATATGAATCAGGATTAAGCTATAGGTATAAGGGATTGGATATAGTTACCAGGTTATTGACATAGTTCTGTTGTGTTTGACATCGGAATGAAGCGTTAAATACAGCTGAGAGTGCTTCGCGTAGTTATGTAGACGTTAGAGAAACTTATAAGGAGTTAAGCATAGACATAAGTCGATGAGACTAGCTGTATTGATGTGGAGATTAGTAAGAAATCCTTCAAATAGAGCTGTTTCTTACGTTTGATGAAAAAGTTTCATCCGAAACCTTATTTTCGATTTGTTGAAAAGAATTGGTACGAATCTCTTTATATGGAACCTTTTACGATGGCTGTGAAGAAGTGGTTTCATGTGAAACATTTTTTGTTTCGTAAAAACTATTTTTAGAGTGTAACACAATTAGAGTCGAATTTAATATTGTGTTTCCGTTACGTTTATGAAACAATCATCGATTAGTGAAGTGCTGGCTAGCAACCAAATCTGATCATCGCTTTCAGTTGCAGATTTTTAGTGAAAACTAAGCTGGTATCGATCTAGAGATCGTGCTTATAGAATTCGCAGAAAATCCATCGGATCCGGTCGTTTAGTACTTTACGTTTGGACCTGAGATTGTGCTTTTTTTTTGAAAAATTTAGGCTGTCATTTATTATTGTTGAAAATAAAATAAAGAGAACCTGATCATGACTACTTTTCTTGTATCATAGAAAAATCAAATTGAGTAAATTAAACTGAAAGTCGACTAAAATAGATGAAAACTTTAATCGATAATTTATATTTACAGTGAATAAGTTTAATTTCATAAATATCATATGGAGAACTCGGTTAAAATCAATGCAGCTTTGTTAATTTAGCCCTTATGTACTGTATGTAATCGTTTTTTTTTAATTTTTTTTCGAAAAATGTCTTTTACCATGATTTTCAGCTATTGCTTTACATGTGCATTTTAAATGAAATTTTGAAAAGTGAGCTCAGATTTGTAGAATCTTGTAATCTTCAAGGATATTTCTTGAATCTATTCAAAAAAGATAAGGATTCAATAAGCAGAATTTTACTCTGCATTGTTTTAGTTAACTCGGCAGAGCACAACAAAATGAAGACCATTAAAAAAAATAACCAAGCAATTTGATTTTTGCGAAAATTAACGGGAAATATTGAGATAGTGGCAACGTTTTTGTTTATAAATCATGATAGACTTGCCCAATGGATATCATATTTCTGTCAAGAATTCTTCAGACATGGACGTATAAAATAATAACGAGAAACTGAAATTTACAGTTTTCCAGAGTTGGTTGATAGTTGTGTTTTTTCGAGCTTTTTCGTAGATCAAGATTTTATCGATAATTCTAAGAAACATATTGATCAATAGAAAGTCTTTAAAATAGTTAAATAATCGTCACCATTACGTATAAACTGTAACGCAATTACCTTTTTTTTGTAAAATTTTCGAAAAGATACCTCTTCTAAAATGATGAGCTCTGATGAAAGTAACGTATATAGGAATTCTAATGTTCGTGAGACCAGTCATCCTAATGCAAAAAGTCTAAGATTCTTTAAAAATGACCAGAGCTTAACCTTAATAACTGAATTTTAAATTCTCTTTTTAAACGTTGTTAATCCGTTGCGTTGAAAACTAATTTTGACTAATCTTAAGGATCATTTTTCTTGGATTTTGGTATGGTCCATTTTCGTTCTCAATCTTTTCGATTTGATCTGAGCTGTGCA